>NETT01000391.1:0-18429 GCA_003449175.1 Ceratocystis smalleyi
CCCCCCCTCTCCCCTCCCCCACTATGCTCTGTCCATGCGGAGGGCTAACATGGAAGGCACGCGTCTAGCCCTTTCCCTCTCCGCCATGCCAGGTGAAAACTCTGCTATGGAGCCCGAACAGCACATTTACCCGGAAGCGAGGGCTGCTGGGCTTGAGCCCATGCTGAACTTTGACTCTAAGCCTGCGTCTGGGCCTATTTTCGAGCATCACTCTCGATCTCTCCCTGAGCCCTCTTTCCATTACAAACACCAGCTAGAGCCTGATTTTGGCCCTACAGCAGAGCCCCAAGGAAACCGATGCTTCATTTCTAAGCTCCAGTCTCTCGTAGATTCTATTGAGGTTGAATGCGGCCTAGATTTGAGTGACGCAGAAACTGCCTGTAACGACGACGATTCTAGTAGCGTAGCCACAGGAACTCGCAACCCCAAAGAAACAGATTCCAACTACAGCCTGTGCGGCTACCCCTTCTACTCTGACGAGGTCCGCCCAACTACTATTCTGGAGTCCAACCGCACCCTCAAAACTGGAGTTCACCACGCCCGCCACGCTGCCGCTCCAACCACCACTATGGCGTTCAGTCTTCTACATCGCATTGAGTACGACCACAAGGATCCCTCATCGGCTCACCCCGTGTCGAAACTCAGCCCGCCTATCGAGGGCGACCGCTCGGGTCCATGGTTGTACGGCGTTGCTAATGCGCGCCCCGGGAAGGTGCCGTGGATGGACTCGACGCCGCCGCCCGTGCCCAAGATCTGCGGTCCCGATATGCGTGTGCATGACGCGCCCTATGAGCCGCCCCACCCCCGCCTGCATTGCAAGCCTGCACTGCACAAGATGCTCGCCGGAGACCGGGACGCTGGAAGCTTCATTATCGGAAGCCCCGATGGAACCTCCCCACACATCGCTGCCACTTGCGATCTGAGGAACAGCAAGGAGGCCCATGCCTATTTCAGAACACATTACAAGCGCCCAATGCCTCCCAAAAGACCTGCCTCTCCTACGTGGACGGCAAGCGACTTTCCGAAATTGAAGATTGAAAAAAGAAGTAAGATTAGACCGCGGCTGGCTCAAGCGTATTTGTATTTGTTTGCCGTGGAAACTAACTGTCCTACAACACTAGACTCTACAGGGGCTAGTACTTCCACTTTAACTGAACTTTTGCAGAGTAAGTCTGGCTCATCCCCCCCGTCCCTACTTGCCGTGCCAACACTAACCCCGGGGACTTGGCAGAGTCCTGCACCGACCACGCCATCTGTGTCTACCTCCGTGCTCTCGAGCAGCTCAAGAGTATCTGCGCCTGCACAACCGAAGAGGCCGCGCGCTCGCGCGAGACCGTCCAGGTCGTAGCCAGCCAGCTGCGAGAGCTGGAGATTGCCAACCCAGGTCTTGAGCAGACGCTGACCGAGGTGAGCACCGCACACTACACCGTCGATTGCGCACCACCAAATGCGGCTACAGTGCAGGCAACGGAAAGGGACACACAGCACCAAACACTACGTCGCGCTGTCGAAGTGTTCCTAGAGCAGTGCGAGCAGGTTGAGCGTAAGGCAGCAGCAGTTATCGACGAGCTGGGCCAAACGGAGCGGCTACGCGCCAATGTGATACACAAATTGAAGACAGAGAACAGTGCAGGCCATGATACAAGTGTCATGCGGGCACGCGAGCTTCTGGCCCGTGTTATTGACAGTTCGTTCTTGGACGAGGAGCTGCACCGGCTTGCGGTCAACACATTGGCGCGCCTGGAAGAGCTCGAGAACGTAAGAGGATTTCCCTATTTCCCGCCCTCTTGTCCATTTTTTGGCCACCGGGCTTGTCTCCAGTCACGAATACTAATCTGCTGTCGCTTACAGTGTCACATGGGCACTTCGCAGTCCCGCGTTGCAGCCATGATCCACTCTGTGCTAGAAAACTACATTTGATCGACGCTCCTCCCTCAAGCCGTCTCAACATTACATTAATTTCTTCTTAACGACTCTTGATGACCAAAAAAAAAGCCCATGAAAAAAAGGATTACCAATATCGGATATAACAGAACGACGAAAATATTTCAACGACAAAGACGACGGTGACGGCAACGACAAGGGGGAGATAGAATTCAACACTACCACACACCAAAAAAAGAATTATCGAAGCATTTAAAAAAGAGAAGGGGGCCAAGATAAAAAGAGTGGTCGCAGTTAGCCTGATTAGGGCTCATAGTATCGAAGCAAAGCCCAGCTGGACGCCAACTCGAACCAAAAAACGAAAAAAAAAATATTTGTACATGTCTTATTTTATCTACTACAGAATCAGGGCGCAGACTGGCCAACAACAGAATCAAAACATCTCGCCTTAGCTCAAGTTAATAACAGAAATGTGTATCTTAATCATACGTTGAGAGGCAAGAGGAGAAGCACCGCGGGTGAGAGTCCAAAAGACCCAGGAGCTGGAGGACTATAGGATAGGACTATCCACGCTTGGGACATTGCCTCGCTGTGATGGTGGTGCTGGTCTGGTTGGGTTTGGACTGGGATCGGAGGACACGACACGCACGATCCGGGGTAAGGGGGCTTGCGGCCTTGTAGCGAGCGTGGCTGCTTGTCGAGCCGGCTGTGGCTGACGTGTGGCGTTTCATCGCACTGCATTTTCTCTTTTTTTTTTTTTTTCTCTTCTTTTTCTTTTCGTAGCCTCGCTCAACCTCACTCTACTCCTGCTCCTGCTCTGCCACTACCACAGCATAGGGATGGTCCTCCTTTCCAAAGACAATGCCCCGCAACAGCGACTTGAGACCTTCGGTCACAGGCCCGCCCCTGCCATCGTCGCCAATGGGGACAACCGCGTCGTACTCGCCATGAGTAATCTTGGAGATGGGGCAGATGAAGTACTATCCAAGAGACGTTAGCAGGTGCCTGTGTGCGACAAAGCAAGGGCCGCCGCCGCATTGGCGCGTGGCAGTACGGCTATGAAAGCGCCAGTGCTACACCAAATCGATGCATTCCATGCCATGATGGCTGAAGGAAGGGGGACGGAACAACTTACCGCTGTGCCAGAAGCAAACATCTCTAGCAATCGGCCCTCGGCATGGGCCTCCACCACCTCGCTGATTGAGTACTTGCGCTCGACCACCTCCAAGTCGTCGGCCATGCGCTCGCGTGCCAGCCCCAGCACAGCACTGCGTGTGACACCAGCCAAGATCAGCTTGTCATCCAGAGGAGCCGTGACCAATTGGGTCTGGCCCTCGCGGGTGCGCCAGACGACAAAGAAGTTGCTCGCTCCAGCCTCCGTGCACAGCTGGTCAGGCCCGTAGAGCCAGAGAATCTGGTTGAAACCGCGAGCCTCTGCTTCGCTGGTGGCGCGCAAAGTCGGGCCATAGTTGGCTCCGAGCTTGGCGTAGCCAAAGCCACCAACCCAGGCGCGCACCATGTCTGTCGGCGACGTCAGTAGCTTTATACCGCCAGCAGGCGCATCCATCGGCGGCAAGTGGGTGGCGATAATGAACAGCATCGCCTCGTTGGGCGTCTGCACGCCTAGCTGCTGCTGAGTGCCGATCATGGTGGGGCGTAGGTAGATGAAAGAGCCAGACTCGCTAGCGGGCAGCCAGCGCGGCCCATCGATGGCAAGCAAGGCGTATATGAGCTTCTCGAATTCGGCAGGCGGGAAGCTAGGCAGTGAGACACGTAGACTGGACATGAGCATGCGCTCGGCGTTCTTGGAAGGGCGGAGCAGACGCAGCTTGCCGTCATAGCCACGGTAGGCCTTGATGCCCTCGAAACACTCAGTGGCATAATGCAGTACGGAGGAAGTGGGCATGAGCGGGAGCGGGCCATAGGGCTTGAGTTCTGGGGCCTCCCAGCCAGTGCTTCTGTGCCAAGTGGCGGTGATCATGTGGTCGGTGCACTTGGAGCCATAGCCGGCCTTGCGGTCCTCTATGGGTGGGACGGGACTGGGACTTGGTGTCTTGGTGATGATGAGCTTGGAGGCATCGAGTTCATTGTAGGCCTGAGAGCCAGCGGATGTTGCGGCAGGGGACATTGTGGCAGGAGGGAAGAACAAAGACGGGGTGGAATAGGAGAGGAAAGAAGCGTCGACGGGAAGCAGTAGAGGGCAAAAGATAGGGAGAGGGCAGTGGACTACAGAGTACAAAGAGCAAGGAGCGGCAGAAGCAGAAGAGTCTGGGGGGGCAGACAAGGCGAGAGAACTGAAAGTGAAGAGCGAGCGCACTCTTCTTTCCAGCCTGGCCGAAACAAGACGGACACGAGACCAACTTATACTTCTCAAGGATAGGAGCTTTCTACTTGAGTAGTCTATCTATCCCAACTGCTTCCCTCCCCCCCCTCCCCCCTCCGGCGCAAGCTTTGACTCACCAACACTTCGGTGTTAGTTGGTCGAGAACGAAGCCATATTCTCACGCCCTTCCTGTGGGCTTCTATGCCCTAAGCTAACACCAAAAAGAAGGCAAGGAGCATGAAAAGCCCCCTAGCCCCCTCTCTCCCCTAGGCTGGTCGATGAAAAATGGAAAGAAAAAGGGAAAAAAACGGTCCGTCCCCTGTCTCCACGCTAGTTCCGCGCTCGGTGGCGCAAAGCTTCCGTCCCATGTGCTTTCATTTTAGTGCACCAACCAGCGAGGGGGGGCAGCCAGTGTGAAAGACCTGTCTTTCTCCTGGAGGGCGCAAAGGAAGGCAGCAGCAGACAGGTAGGGCGAGAGGCGAAATGAAAGTGAAAAACAAAGCTAAGGGGCCTGCGGAAGGAAGGGCTGGCATATCTGTTCTCCGTCCCCGTGCCATGCCTTTCCTGGATTGCCTCCTCACCAGTACTCTTCTTCTTTCTCCTCATTGTTTTGTCAGCCCAGCCCTATTCACTGCTTCCCTTCTACTTGTTTGGCCTGCTTTGTTTGGCCCAGTCCGGCTCGTAGTTAGCCTCGTTTCGCTCTAGTCTTGATACTGACCCTGAGTAGACTGTCCTCTGTGCCGCTCTGCCACTCTGCCGCTCTGCCTCTCTGCCGCTCTGCCTCTGCCGCTCTGCCTCTCTGCCGCTCTGCCTCTCCGCCTTTATGCCTGCTCCCTTTGCGCGCAGCTGCGCACTACTGCAACTGCACATACACCCGCACCCGCAAACACACGATCATGCTACTTCCAGCCGTTGAAGGAAAAGGGAAATATTGCCCAAAGACAGGTAGGCTGGTAAGCGTTTCAGCCTACCCTCAATGTGCCGTTTTCTTTCCCCTTCAAACTCGCGACTGTGACTTTCTTCCTTGGCCATCAGCCTTGGGATCATGTTATTCGCCATGGGATTCTCCTGTCATGCGGCTTGGGTCTTCGTAGAGGTCCTGAAAAGGGGCGGGGAGACAGCCGCAGAACAGGGCGGAGCTCGTTGTTGCTGGTGTGATTTTATTGATATTCATGATTTTGCATCCTCATGCAAAGGGTGGAGCAGCCTTGGCTTTGCTCCTACCAAGAACCTGGCGCAAGCCTTTCTTCTACTTCGGATTCGTCAAGTCAACATTCCTTTCTCCAAGCCAAGAAAGGTCTGATCCCCCTCCTCCCTCCCTCCCTCGCCTTCGTCATGGGCCAACAACACCAGAGTGTAGCTGGCATCCACATCCACGCCTTCTCAGCGACTTTGCCATTTACCTATTTTTCATATGCCTGGCCCGGCACAATGGGGCTTTGGAGTTTCGTGACTCGGAACTCGGAACTCGGGTCTCGCATTTGCCCCGTAGCATCATTCCAGGGCGTCGCATCTGACACCCGACATCCACGTCAAATCAGTCATCCAGCCAACCAGGGCATGTCAATTAGCCAGTCACTCCATAAGTCAGGCCAGCTAGACCCTGGAGCCCTGCAGCTTCAGCGCGCATGAGGCTTGGCAGGCGCAAGTGATCATTATGCCATGTCAAATTATTTATAATTGCTGGTAGTTATGAGCACGACTGGACGCATATCTCGGCACGGGTCTTTGCGTGGTGTGGTGCGTTTCTCCATGTTTGCATGTGTCTACGCCCAAGTGCTGTGTTTGTGGCTGTCGTGACCCCTTGAGCCGCCCTGCAGCTTCTCATTTAACACGATCAGGATACAGCGTCGCAATATTAGTAATACCACTGCCAGCCAGTGTGAGTCCAGGCTCAACTAGTGGCCAGTGAACTTGAACTTGGATTTATCCAACGTCTACGGTCTCGTGGCCAGTACTGACACTAAAAGGATTAAGCCGCTTCATAGCCTCCGCGCGTCGGCCAGTCCTCCGCGCGAGCTCCCATGGAATCCAATGAATTCTCTTCTCCGCCGTATATGCATGGGCTTGTTATCCAGCCAGACATCTTATGCCGACGTTGACAGCCCCCTGTCTGGTTCTTCCTCGGCGCAGCCCACCCATGCCACCCAGACCTTTGTTAGCTTAGAACCGAAGCTAGGGCGAAGCCTGCAGTGAAGACAGCGCTGCAAAGGCCGCCCCAGCCGCTAGTCCAAGCGTCCGGGCTAATATCATCATTGTATTGGGCTTTCTGTCCTACTTTCAACTGGACAGTCAAGAGAGAAACAAAAGAAGCAAAGAAGCTGTAGTCCCCAAGCAGCGGAAAGAGGCCCAGTCCACGCACGCGGCTGGCCCCCTGCATCACGCCTTACACCCCCTTATCGCCGAGTATAGCCGCCGCCAGCCGCCGTTAGCCGCCGCTTTCATTCATTCATTGTTTTTTCTTCATTCTCTGCTTTTATCTTCTCTTCTGTTCTTCTTGCTCACAGGAAAAAGAAAAGAAATGCCTGGAGGAACAAAGCAGTCACACACTCTCGGCTTCCTGTCTTGGACGATCGCCCCGGCTGGGCACCAACAGTAGTCTAACAAGCGACCGGCTCCCTGCGTTGTACCACCTCCACACGCTTCTCTTCTGTTCCTCTTCCAGCTCTCCTCACTCCACGTCACCTGCATCACACCCCGTTCCCCCCAACTCACTCGCCGACAAACCAGTGTTATCCATAAAGCTATTTCTTGATTTGTTTGTTTCATCCTTCTTCAGTATTCAAAAAAAAAAAAATATAAGATGCCCAAGAACCAACGACTCACTTCAACCCTATGATGTACCGAATAAACTCCCTTTCTTATAATCTCCACCGCCAATCGCAAATCCTTCTCTCGCATGCGCCAATTTATGCCAGAGAGCCCGCGGCGTGGAAGTCGTTCAGAGCCTGCTTGACACGCTCAATCATGGTCTTCTCACCCTCACGGACCCAGACACGGGGGTCGTACTTCTTCTTGTTGGGCTTGTCAGCGCCCTCGGGGTTGCCGACCTGGGTCTTCAGGTACTCAATGTTGTTGACCATGTAGTCGCGGATGCCGCAGGTGTAGGCCCACTGCAGGTCGGTGTCCAGGTTGACCTTGATGACACCGTGGTTGATGGCAGTGTGGAACTCCTCAACGGAAGAGCCGGAGCCACCGTGGAAGACGAAGAAGACTATGGCGACCAGAAGTTAGCACGTTGTTTCTTCGATGTTTGCAGGTCCACCGCCGCCCTTTTGAAAACGGGCGCAATACGACTTACCGGGCTTCTTCTCCTCGCCGCCAATCTTAGCGGCAATGTACTCCTGGTGCTTGCCCAGAAGCTCGGGGTGCAGCTTGACGTTGCCGACCTGGTAGACACCGTGGACGTTGCCAAAGGCAGCGGCAATCGAGAAGTAGGGGGAGATGCTGGACAGCTTCTCGTGGATCTTGTAGATCTCCTCAGGCTGGGTGTAAAGAGAGGCGTTGTCAACGTCCTCGTTGTTAACACCGTCCTCCTCACCACCGGTGATACCGATCTCCATCTCCAGCCACTGCTTCATGGGAGCAGCGCGGGCCAGGTACTTGGCGGTCTCAGCCAGGTTCTCCTCGAAGGACTCCTCGGACAGATCAATCATGTGAGAAGAGAAAAGGGGGACACCAGTGGCCTTGAAGGAAGCCTCATCAGCCTCCATCATGCCATCGAGCCAGGGCAGAGCGTTCTTGGGGCAGTGGTCCGAGTGCAGGACAACGGGCTGAAGAAGAAAAAGAAAAGGAATAGGCAGTTGGTTAGTCATTGTGGAGACAAAGCATCCGGCTGATTTCTAGTTTGGAAACTGGCTATAAACTCACCACGCCGTAGATAGGAGCAATGGAGCGGACAAAGTGGGCAGCAGCGATGGAGCCGGCAATGGAGGCGGCCATGCCGCTGTTGGACTGGCCCTTGCCGGCGAAGTAGGCGGCACCACCTGACGAAGTCTGGATAATGACGGGCGACTTCAGGTCGCGGGCAGCCTCAAGGACAGCAATGCTGCAGAGCACGTGTTAGCAAGTTACTTGTTGTGTTCTCTCGGCCGGGAGGTAGTTTTATCCAAGGTGGAGTTTCCCAGGTTTGCTGAGCTCTGTCTCTTTTCTGATCCCCCCCTGGGCGAAGCCTTCCTTCCATTCTTCCGGGCCGATTGGGTGGGACAGGGCAGGCTTGCATTTATGTCTACGCTAGTCATAAGTGACAAGCGAAAGAAGGGGCCAAAATGGAAGAAGAAGAAGAAGAAGAAGAAGGGAGGGGGAGATCTAGGAATAGTAAAAAGGGCACAGAAAAAACTGACAAAAGGCGCAAGCTTTTGAAGGTCGGTTGGGGAGTGGTGATTGTGCTGGCGGCGGGCAACTGCTCGGAAAGCCCAGACACAGTGTGCGAAATGCGGAACAGGACTACTTACACAGTCGAAGAGGTGGTGACGTTGACGGCGGGGATGGCAAAGCCAGTCTTCTTGGCGTACTCGAAGAGCTTTGAAGAAAGATATCAGCGATTAGTTTTATAGGCCCGGCACGGCAGGTCTTGGGACTGGGGAATGACAAAAAGAAATGGAGAAGCAGCAGAAGATAGCCCGCCATTTCCGTATCCGACAGCTCCAGCTTCACAGCTGATATTCACGTGGAACCAAGGCCAGAGACAAGGAGACATGGACAATGAAGTTGGAGAGGGTTGCTATGGAAGGGCGTCCTCAGAGGGGAGGCGGGCCAATGGAAGAATATGACAGTTGAGGGGGAGGGTGAGAGAGAAGAGGTGGGAGAGAAGAGGTGGGAGGGAAGAGGTGGGAGGGAAAAGGAAACTTACACGCAGGACATCGTCGCCGTAGATGACACCGGGCTTAAGGTTGAGAGAGGCCATTTTGGATGAATAAGTGAAATAATGAAACAAGACAATTTGAAGTTGTGCTTGAGGAAAAGAGGGAAGAAAGAAAGCAGAAAGAGGGGAAAGGAGAAGGGAGAAAGAGGCAAGTAGGAAGTTAAATAAGGAAGCGGCGGGCAAAGCTTTTAAAAAGAAAAGTGCAATGACCCCGAACGACGGAGTCACTTTGCTTTGTGCTGCACTTGCCCGTTGTTAGAGCACTTCGTTCCCTGTCTAGCCACTAATTTTTGGATTCACTCGCCTTTTCTGGCAACTGCGTAAACCGCACCGCACGCATTACCCACTGCGAAAAAGCACAAGAAAAAAATTGAAACGCCTGTCTTGCCATTGCGGGGTCATCCGTTGCGTCAAAATCACACCAACAAACCACCCCAAGCCGCCAGCGCCAAGACAGCAGAGGGGCAGAGGGGCAGAGGGGCAGAGGGGCAGAGGGGCAGGGGGCAGAGAAGACGCCAAAGCACAGCACCAGAAGAGCCAGTGCTTGCTGTGTTTAATGCAAATGCACGCCACCGACCAGCCGGCCGACTTGACCCTTCCTCCCTTCCTTCCTTTCCTGCTCCTCTTTCCCATTCGAACAGGGCAGGCGTAGGCGCCTCCTCTGTTTTCGCCCAGCCCTGTCTCCATCTGCATCGTTTTCTGATTCTCGTTGTCGCTCCTAGCCCTAGTGGTCCTGCTGGTCCTTCTCTTTCCACTTCGTCCACTCAACCCCCACCCGGAGCGTCATCGGTTTGGCAATGATCCTGCAGCCCACTTGTTCTTGTTTCCTAATCTCCTGCTGCTCAAGCCTCGCTCTGACGACACATCCAGCTGTAAATATAGATTCCGTCCTCCCATTCTTACCCTATCATATCTGCACGATAAAATGCAAAGTGGCCCTGTACCTGTACATACATACATGTGTACGCAACGCACATCTTGTGTGCCATCATCCTGTTCCCTGTCCTGTCTGACCCATGCCCACGCATATCCATCCACCATCGTCCGTCGCTTGCTCTCTGGCAGGGAAAGAACAAGCGCAAACGGAGGCCCGAAAGAAAATGGCATGTTTTATTTTATTCTCTCTTGATTGGCTCAGGCCATTCCCGTCTTGTCAGACCACACATTTTATATGGAGATGTGCGTTTTGGCTTGTTGCAGAAATGCAACTACTTGATAGGCGTGTGTGGTCGGACTTTTGGCCTGGTTCTTTTTGGGCTGTTGCTGATGCGAATTTTGTGGGGAGGGCAAAAGAAAGGGCCGGCCGGAGAATCAAAATACCTCGTTTCGTCTGAGGAGGTACGTGTATGCTTGTATCTTCTGCCCTCCCAGCCTTTGTACTGTGCTGGCGGGGTAGGAGGCTGAAGACAGGCAATAAATCACCAGTTTGTAATATCGCACACTATCATGGAAAGCTTTTCTCTTTTTTTTTTTTTTTCGCTGCTGGGGTTCTCCAATTGGCGCATCCAAACTATGCTCAAGCTCAACTCCCCCCAACTAGCTTTCCTTTTAGCCGCTGCACAGCCGATGCCGATGCCGATGCCGATGCCGATACCGAGTTTCCGGTTCTGCCCTGAACTAGCCAAATGGCCGGCGCCACAATTTAGCCAGCCAGCTCCCTGCACGCGTATTACCGTTCGTGGAGGAAAACACGACCCGCCGTTTCTCGGCGTGAAAGTAAACAAATGTTCACGCCAATGATGTAATCCGCTTCAGCTACAACCAAATCTGCTTGTGTCGCTCTTGTTATTACGTAAGGGTGGGTGTATGTAGTTCGATCAGTTCTTTTCTTCCCTGCTTACTCAGCATTGCAGCGTGGCTGGTCCCCCATCTCACTCGGCCACTGCCCGCGCAGCTTCACGGGCCCGCTGCTCCTCTTCCAGTATCTCGCGTGCGCGATGGGCCTCCTCCGTCTGGGCCTTGATGCCTTTGGCACGCTGCCTAGCCTCATACATCTCACGGCTGCGTGTAATGCGCTGCACAATCGTGCCGGCGTTGACGTCCTTGTAAGAATGCGTCGGGATTTCCTTGAAAATGCCCATGGTCTTGGGGCCCTGGTACGGGTCGTATGTAAGCGGCATAAAGGATGTCGGCCCGTGGTACACTGCGTCAGGCACTCCCCACGGAAGGGCAGCCAGGTACGATTTGCTCGGCGAAAACGGAGCGCCAAAAATCGCGGCGTGTACATACTGCAAGCGGGAGTAATGCGTTAGCACAAACAGTCTCATGCGCTGCAATCCAGGTAGCTAGCTATACTTGTACTACTTACTCTGCACTGGAGAACACACAAGCCGCGCTCGAAAATATTCATGATGGGGTAGTTTACGCCCTTCCACTGGTTGATTACCTCGTCGTCGTGGATGCCAGTGACCACGTAGGCAGGCGGGTAGTCCTCTCCTTTCCCTAGACGCTCATTGACGGCCTGCTCCGAGTACCAGCCCTCGTCACGGGCAATCTTCTCTTCGGCCTCGGTCACGCGCTTGAGGAATTCAATGTGCCCACTGGAGAACAGGTCAAAGCCACCATCGACATAGACCACGCGCTGCCCGGGCTTCGGGCCCTTGCCCTCAAACAAGCGCTCGAAAACTCCAGCCTCTTCGATGGCAGCCTCCGTCTTGGCAGCATCCGACGCATTCCAGAACCACACGTCACATCCAGGGGCAGAACCCGATGCGTCAGTGGCATACAGCTTCATGCGGTCCTTCATGCTGCTGCCGACAGCGGCGCGTTCGTCGGGAGTCCCGGCGCCTTCCTCGCCAGAAATCATAGCAGACAGCGATTTGATAAAGTGGGTGCGCGTGCACAGCAGCATGCGGCCGACCAGATCGGTCGTGGAAATAGAGGGTGTGCGTTTAACCACCTTAAAGCGGTTAGCAGCTTTGACAAAGCGATAGCAGTCCTCGCCGCTGCTATCAGACGTAATGTCATCGCCATGCACGACATACTTGCAGCCAAAGTGGCTGATCCAGTCCAGGTCTGTGACATATGGGGCGTGGGTAACACTGCGCGTGACCCATCTGCAGGCTTCTACAGCTGCAAGCCTAGGAGTAAGAAAACAGCAGGACGAGTTAGCTATAAAAAAGGGCCTGGCGGCTACGTTGTGGGCGAGACGGGAGGGCGTAGAATGGACAGCTGGGGCGGAAGAGGACTTACCGCTCATCAAGCGTCATGACAGTAGGGCCCTTATTCTCCATGATAGCCTCGTCGGAATGGACGCCGACAAACAGCTCGGTTCCCAGCTGCCGCGCCTGCACAATGGCACCGGCGTGGCCGTGGTGGAAGAAGTCAAAGCAACCATCGATCCAAATGCGGTTCTCAAGGACCTCAGGGGCAGGCGAGCCAGGAGGGGGGTCGATAGTGGAGGGCATTGCGAGAATGGGAAGGCGGAGAGGGCGGACGAGAGATGGACAAGAGCAGCGGGGGTGGTGGGCTGTAGGCAGCGAGGTACGATAAGGTAGCAAGAAGCAAAGGGTGTGTGCGGAGACGTTGCCTAAACGTTGAAGCTTGGAGGACCAGCTTGGAGGCTCTGAGGTTCAAGGAGGTCTAAGCTCCTTGTTCTGGAAGCTCTGGGAAGTGGGGCCAGGCAATAGTAATCCGTAGTAGGGTTTGCACACCCTAGTACGGTACGGTGTGCCATGGATGGAGCATTTTTCTTCATTGTGGCGGGTGCCGTCGCACCGCTCGCAGGCCTGTCACCCGCACCGCTCGTCAGCAGGTCTTCATTGATCGGGCTCTTTCAGCAGCGCGTGGGTGACAGGTACCAGGTAACGCGGGGCAGCCTACCCCAAGCTTGCGCATGCTATGTCTCGAATCTACACTACGCCGTTCGCTGGCGTCCCATTCACAGGCTGGCATTTCTTCATAGGGCATCGCCGTCCTTGATGTGCCTTTCCCCCGGGGAAATGCAGAGTTGCTGGCTAGTGCAAGGCTGAGAGAACGCGGTCATCTAGCTTCCAGGCCGCTGTCAGTGGTACAAAGACTCGTGAGACGGCGATACTTTGGATGCGTCTCGTTTGGGTGCCGAGCAAAGGGGGAAGAGGAATGTCCTCTTGTGATGTACTAGGGTTAGGCGGCAGCAGGGGGTTAGTGTGCCTAGGCTTTCCTCAAACATTTGACATCTGTCTGTCCAGAGCCCCCTTCTCTGCTCCTGGACAACACAATGCACATGCAAAATACGCTCACAACTCACAGCCCCGGCCCCGATCATTCCACTCTGTTTCATTGGGCTTTCCTTCTCTTTGGACTCGCCTTGGACTCGCTTTGCATCTCTCTGACCTCTCTCCTCTCGTGTCCCCCTTGTGTCTCTCCTCGTCCCTCTCTTCCTCTTCCTCCCTCCGTCCTCCGATCTGCCCGCCTCTCTCGTCACCATGCAGAAAGCCACCCAGAATGCGTCCTCCTCCTTCTTCTCCTCCTTTACTTTCGGCGGCACCAAGTCACGACCTGGCACAAGCTCTGGAGACCAACCACAGTTGCAGGCTGCACAGTCACAGCCACCAGTGCCAGTGCCCATGCCAGTTCCAGACCACCAACAGGCCCAGTCTCAGTCTCAGTCACAGTCGCACTCCCAGTCTCAGTCTTCTCAGTCCCACAGCCGCACCACCAGCAGTGCTGCCCCCTCGCCACAGCCTGACTTTGGTGTCGCCGAGTTCCCCCCAGAGCTAGCCGCCAGCGCCAGTGCCCTGAATCTGGGACCGCACCAGCACCAGCACCAGCACCAGCACCAGCACCAGCACCAGCAGCATTCGCACAACCACTCGCATAGCCTGAGTAGCCACTCCCACTCCTACTCTCACTCCCACTCCCACTCCCACAGCCAGAACATACACAGCCTCAGTCCGCCAACCCCCCACCAAGACATTCCTTTTCGAGATCGCAAGCCTTCGTTTGCGCGCAAGTCCTCGTTTTCCTCGCCTGCCAAGGGAAAGCGCCGTCCTAGTACGGGGGGAAACGCCGTCTCGTCATCCGTCCCTAGCTCGACCTCCGCTGGCCTGCCACCCCCACCAGTGCCAGATCTTGCTAGTGCCGTTGCTGCCTCCCACTCCCACCTTGTGTCTTCTTCTGCCGCCGGCTCCGAATCCAACCCCGCTACCAGCAACTCTCTCTCATCGAACCCCAATCCCCAGCAGGGCGCCTACAGTCCGCTTATACCCTCTGATTTCCCCGCCCCAAGCCGCACCCTGACTTCTGCATCGCTTGCAACCTCGCACAGCTCTGCGGGCCTCACCAACGGCTTCATGTCTTCATATACTTCTGTCTTGCCCGCTGTGCCTGGTCTTGATGGCGGCGTACACGGGAACATAGCCGACCTGGCGCGAAAGCGCATTAGCACGCTAGATTACCTCCGTAAAGCGTAAGCTCCCTCCTTCCCACACACACATGCTGTGATGCACCATTCTAACTTGCTTCTTCCAGAAACGAGGGCCGCATTTTCTGGTTCAACACATTCCAGATGGACCGGCCAGACGTTTCGCGCATGAGTGCCTCCAGCGCTTCTAGATACGCCCGGCGAGCCACTAACTTTTTGATTCTGGGTGTTTCCCTTCCTACCGTGATCGACCATAATGGCGCAACGCCACTTGAATATCTACGCAGTCTAAACACCTTGCTAGCCGAGTTTGAAACCTTCCAACAACTTCACGGTGAAAACGCTAGCTCTAGCTCGCTTTCGCGTGCCCGGCTGCCACAAATGTTCCGTCGCCCCGGAGTGCGCCGCCGCTCGTCGGCTGCAACCGATGCGGCCTATGGCGATATAGACGCTGGCTCGGGGGGCGCCGGGCCCGCAGCCTCGGCCAATGCGGCTGCCTTTGCGGCCACAGAAACGGAGCTGTTTCCCGGAGAGTCCTATTCGCATTTGCTGACCCCGTCGTTGCCGTTTGACCCGGATTTCCACGAGACGTTTGCTACGTTGTGCGATGTGTTGGTCGACTGCTACCGCAAGCTCCTCATGTTGATTCCCTCTAATCGCGAATGCACACCGCCGGTTGCCGAGCAATTTGCCAAGGCAGATTCCAAGGTGCGCAAGATTATTCTTCAGGGCTCGATGAAGGAGTTTGACGAGGCAACGCGCTCGTCGGTCAAGGTCGAGGTAGCCAATTTGAACAAAATTGTGCTGAGCGGGCTGATGTAAAGCGGCCACACGGGAGTATGGCTAGACGTCTACGTTCCAAAAGATATCGCACGGGGGGGGGGAGGGGGGTGTTTGAGGCGCCGTTGCGTTTGGTTTTTGGGTTGGTTTGGTCCCCATGTTGCTTGGCATACAAGGTAGGCAGAGGAGGAGTTATGGAGTCTTTATTAGCGGGAAACCTGGATATGTACGGATGTACTAATAAGGGATAGGCGACAACTGCTTGGGAAATATAATAACGGCTTACGAGTATGAGACCACCTGCAGACTGGCCAAAGTAAAGACTTGAGCACTTGATGTCCCTTCTGCGGATGAGCTGGTCGAGAGGAGAGGGGCTTGCTTGGCATTTGGGACGCACGTTATCGATTCTCTGGCCGAGAGTTCCATGCCACTGTTATAGGGCTTCTTGGGCAGCCCGAGACCGGCTGAAGTATATGAGGGGAAGAGGGCAGCGTACAGAGTGCAGTGGTGTTATTTTCCCTACAATAAAGCTCAACTCCCAAACTCCCTCCAGTGGCAGCTTTCATGTACGCCAAAGGTCAAAAGCGACGTCGACTATTTGATCGGGAGCTTTTGTTCTGCCGGTTGTCTTTAGTCGTAGTGACGGCCTTATTGCCGCAAGGGCAGCCAACAAGGCGGCGTTGCCCTGCCCACGATCAATAGCTGGATGGCCTGCACTTCACTCAGCACAGCATTGATGGTCTACGTGACTACAGCCTGTTTGTTCCCTGCACTGCTTTTGGTCTGTTGCAAGCGGCGTAGCCCCTCTAAGAGCAAAAAGGCCCAGCATCAAGCACGCCTCGGCAACGTTTAGATACCATGTACAGTGGTGCTACACTTCTTAACTGCTTCCACCGAGCGAGAATGAAGCGCGTTAGACTTAGCCTTGGGTCATTTTGACAGAAGGGCCGTGACAACACCCGACTTGGCTGCGGCATGTTTCATGGTTGGAGTGTAAATTAGATGGGTGAGCTGCCCTTCGGCAGCCGGCGCACTTGTAAAGTATGCCAATAACTACAGTAAAAGTCCAGAGCTCCTCTTTCTTCTATCAGATAAGAATTGTTGAGTATCATCAAGGAAGGCGCCGTCCATTGGACCAGTCGCCATTCAGTGCTTGACTCTATATGTTTTATCATCACCAAAGAAAAAAGAAAAAAACTCGACCCCCAGCCGCTTGCTCCAGCCCAAGAGCCTGGCTTGGGGGTTGTTCCAGTCCCTGAGCTCAACGACACACAAGCAGAGCACTTGCCCGCAGCTGCCCTTCGCAGGCCCTTTGTTCCCCGGACGGCGACAGGATCCGACATGGTGGTCGGAACCTAGAGTGTATAAAAGAAAAAAAAGAGGGTTTGTCGTGAATCCAGGAATAAAAGACGGCAAAAGGCCACAAGGCGTGGGCACGGTGGCGTCGTCAAGTCATAGGAAAGGATGAGCCGGAGCCGACAGCATCCCGTCATCGCCGGCGACATTTTCGTATATAAAAAAGTGCCTTCATGGGTGATCCCCCCTCGTCCCGAGAATGAGCCCCATCGAGTAACCCGTCGCAGATGCTGAATCCAGCCGCCAAAGACAGCATAAGCCCAACACACACGACGCGCAATCGCATGCCTATCAAAACACGACAATGGTATCCTCCAGCGCCCCCGTCACGCCCCCAGCACCAGGCGCCCCAAGTAAACGTCGCACTCGCCCACCAGCTCGGAGCCGCCCTTTACGACGCCGCCCAAGGAACCAGCCCGGAGAGCCCAATGACCCAGCCACACACTCCCAGAGACCACATGACAAGGGACTCGTATCTTCGTCCCAAAAGCTGTCAGGTTCGCGGCAGTGGTAGTTGAGATCATGGCGAGCTCCGTGGGCTGGCAGTGTCCCAAGACGGTCCGCAGAGAGCGCAAGACGATGTTTGAAGATAGCGAGGCGGGTCGAGGGCCAGACTGGAGGCAAGGGCCAGGCAGAGGTCAGCCGTCGATGAAAGCACCCAAGAGTGCAATCAGGATCTCCGACGGCGCGTTTCCGCAGCAGATTCGACAAAGCGAAATCCATGTCCGGGGACTTTCTCCCAAAGCTCCAGATATCCGAGTCAACGGATGAGACGCGATGCAGAAGCAGCAGCCGCGTCTCTGTATGAAAGCTTCGATAGCGATTTGTCAGGCGAGGGGGTGATGCACACCGAGAGAATAAGAAACCAGGAAGAAGCGGGAGAAGAAGCGAGACAGGAAGGCTATTTATACTAGCGGCGACGGGATTTCCATGCCTCATAAAGTGGGGCATTAGAAAAAAGCTTTTTTGGACGCCACAACGGTGGGTGGCGCCCAGCTTGTTGTGGCGCCCAGCTTCTAGTGACGCCAAGCTTGCTGTGGCGCCACACCCTCCCAAGGCTGGCAGCTTGGAAACAAGGCTGACAAACGACGAAGCTCTGCATCTTTTTTTCCCCCCCAGCGAGCTTGCTTTGACGACGTCAAGAACGATTTCTGAAGCTGTTTTTCCTTTATTTCTGGCGTCCTCGCTTACAGCCATCTTTGCGTTTGTTCCCTTCATTCTCATGAGTTTTTTGCAGCTGAAATCGGTGGTAATCTCTATTATTCGTTCTGAAGAACGCTCTGCGCTGACGGCGGTTGAAGGATCACCAAGTCATCACTTCGTCTAAACTCTATAAGCATCATCAACAACAAGCTACACGCGTCGCTGTGGAACAAGGAAAAGCCCGGCTGATTTCTCGGCGCCTCTCTTGACGCTCAGCACACCCTCAGTCGCGAAAACGCCCGTAACAAGCGAGCAGCCTTCCCGTCATTTGTACACATTTACATCCACGCACGCACGCTCACAATGTCGACTCTCTTCGGCGGTAACCCGGCTGCCACCTCTTCGTCAACCACTAATAGTACTACTGGCGACCTTAGCAAAGATGTCGCGCTGAGTAACCCCCCCGAGGATACTATCTCCTGGATGTCCTTTTCCCCAGCCGCGTCACAGGCTTCCGACTTTCTAGCTGTATCCAGCTGGGATAAGAAGGTCCGCATTTACGAGGTCGCTCCCAACGGCCAGAGCGAGGGCCGCCATGCATTTGAGCACGAGGGCCCGGTGCTGTCGTGCGATTTTTCCAAGGTGAGATGCCCCCGGGGCGTTTCCAGCTCTTCGTTGCCGTTAACCGCTGCCACCATTGCCTTGCCCGTGCTAACAACACACGTCATTCCCCCC
>NETT01000392.1:1694-23228 GCA_003449175.1 Ceratocystis smalleyi
GGGGGGGGGGGTAGCCGCAGGAGCACAGCGGTGTAGTGTGGCTAGGTAGTGTGTCGTGTTATCGTCATGTCCCCTCCCCTTCCTCATTCTGTACTGTTATTTGTATTCTGCATGTCTTTGGATGGTATGCTGTTGTGGTACCGTGCCTGAACCATATGCAGGCTACATGCATGCTAATGCTCCTGCTTGGCTCTGCATAATTGGCCTTGGCTCCGCTGTGATGAGCTGATATGGAAGCTGTGGTGGGATGATACTACATCGGGCACTGGGAATGAGCACTGTTAGTGCTGCACTCTAGCTATGATATAGCAGCAATATAGTGTCCTGTCAGCTATAAGCTGCGAATCCCAGGCCCCTGATCCACGTAGGGTACGGAAGCAGTCCACTTCAGCAAGCAGCCTGTGTACGAAAATTTTCACATCTAGCTCTCAGTTTTTTCCATTATTGTTTTTCGTGGGCGCTCCCTTTTTCTCTCATTGTCCCTTGATCCGATCGATCGTTGTTGTCTCACCTCAGTGGTTTTGGTACCTTTTTTTTTTTGTTATTTCTATTTATTTCTTTCTCTTCTGTGTTTCTGGCTCGTCATCGCAACGCTTGGCTGCTGTGTCTGTGCTTTATTATATACTGAGTGCGGAATCTGGCTTTAGCTGGAAACAGAAGGGCCTCCCCCAAAGCCAGCCTAAAATACAGGGCACTAGAATGCTACTATAATCCGTTGCAACGACGCTTTGCAAAAAGTCAAGATCTGCTGCCGTTGCCATTGGCACTGCCCTTTTCTGTTTTCTTTTCTTCCTCCAATTTCTTACTATTCCTGTTATTCTTAATATTCCTGTTATTATTATTCTCTTCATTTCTTGCTATATTGTTACTACTGCGCGCGCCTTGCAGCTCGTCTGTTATCTTTCTGGTCTTGAGCTGCTCGCCCTCTTGTTGCTGACTAGTCACAGCTGGCTTGTTTTGTTCTCCTGCTGGCGCTTGGGGCTGTGGATGGATATAGCTCTTGACCAAGCTGATGGGCGGCCGTGATCTTAAACAGACATCATCCAAAGCCACATTACCCACCAAGCAAGGCACCAACAACTACTCACCTGCTCATATATACATACACACACGCAGGACTTCGAGGGTGATATATACAGCTATACGATGAATTCAACGTCTGTCTCGGTGGCCGAGATTCCCACCGTCATCCGCACCTTCGTCTCTCATGTAAGTTGCTGTGTTTGGCTAACTTGCATCCCAAGATGCTGACATCGCCGTCTCGGCTACCCATTTAGTACATCGGCAAAAAGAACTCACCCGAAAAACCTACTTCTCACTTGCGCTACGATCAGGGCCTCAACCTCGTGCGCGGCTTCATAGACTACTCGTCCACCCACACTGTCGAAGAGCTCCAGTCCTTTACCAGCCAGTGGGTGCCCCATCCCGCCTGGGTGCGTGTCCAGCGTGTCACAATTCCCTCCAGCATATTAGATAAAGCCGCCGTCTATCTGCAGGCTGAGCTTGGCGAAGAAGGCCTAGCGCAAGCTGGCGGCCGGAATTGGTGGCAGTGGCGACTTCCTGGAAGCAACCTCGATGCTGAGTGGGTGGAAATGAAGAGCGACTATCAGGACAAGCTAGACCGAGAAAACGATGACAGCAAAGACGCCCCCCAACGGAGACGAGTCATGTTCTACCTGCATGGCGGCGCATACTACTTTGGAGGGGTTAACGAACATCGATACCAGCTACAACGGCACGCGCGAAAGCTCAAAGCCCGTGTTTTTGCGCCCGAATACCGCCTTGCACCACAGTTCCCCTTCCCATGCGGTCTACAAGATGCCCTGGCCGCCTACATGTCACTCCTTGTCTCCTACAATCCGACTGAAATCATCTTTGCCGGCGACTCAGCCGGAGGCGCTCTTGCGCTTAGCTTGCTGGTGGTCCTGCGTAACCAGAATCTTCCTCTTCCCTCTGGCGCAATTCTGCTGAGCCCATGGGTCGATCTCAACCATTCTTTCCCAAGTGTGACAGCAGATCCCACATTAGACTACGTCCCGAGCGATGGCTTCCACCACAAACCGTCCAAAGCATGGCCGCCGCCGACATATGAAGAATGGGAAGAAATGTGCAAGGAAGCTGGGTCTAGCGCTGCAATGGAGAACACGAGGGGCACTAAAGAAGACCAAGGAGCATCAACAAGCGACCCAGGTGCCCAAGCCATGCCACCAGGTCATTTAACTGTTGTCGCTGACAACGAAGTAATCACCGTCAAGGAGCAAGTACAGGTAAGCAATCAGTGTCACCATCCACTACGTCATGAAACTCATGGAGGGCATTGCCTTTTGCCACCTAATGCACGCTTTTCCCATTTGCTGACCCATATCTGTAGATGTACGCCCCGAACCACCTTCTGTCACATCCTTTGGTGAGCCCAATTATGCAGCCTACACTAGGTGGCCTGCCACCAGTCATGATTGTCACCGGTGGCGGCGAGCTTCTACGAGACGAGCAAATCTTTATCGCCCATAAACTAGCGAATCCTCAGCGATATGCTGCCCCTGACTTGACTGAAGCCCAGCGTGCCCAAGTTGCTCAATATCCGCCGACATTGGTCCAATTACAGGTTTGGGACCACCTATGTCACGTGGCAACCACCCTTAGCTTCACGGAGCCCGCAAAATACATGTTCCGATCTATCGCCCAGTTTGGCGCATGGGCCCTGAATGTGCCACTCGACGCAACGGGGACACCGGAAGATGGTGCCGACGTCCCTGGTACTACTCCGTCCGTGCACGAGGGCAGTGTAAGCGAACAGTCTAGACAAAGCGGGAAACCCATTGGAAAAATAGGAGGTGGTGGAGAGCCTCTGCCAGAGTTTGTCGATTCTATGATTCGCCAGCGTGTCGATAAGAACGGCAATATTTACGAGCTTGCACCGGCTTTCACTTTCCCCTTCTGCGATCCCCCAGACTATACACAAGTCGGCAAGGTCAAGCCTGTCCCAATCAAGCGCTGGCTGTCGACACGTGCCAAATATGATTCCAAGTATGCTCGTATCAAACGCGACATCCGCAAAGAAATTATCGAGGACATTCGCGGCGGCTTTATCAAGCATGGTGACGGCGAAAACCCTCCCCTATCAGCCCTTGCCGGAAGATATTTGCTCAACCCCGTGCCACGCAAGTCAAAGCTATCCAAGATCACGGCTGCCCATGCATGGTCCCTCTGGGGCTCTAAACATGACGAACATATGATGCAGTTCCGTAGAAAGCACCGGGAGGCCCACGAGGCAGAGGAAAAGAAGATGCAACTGAATGCTGCTACTTCGCAAGATTCGACTGACCCCCAAAGCCCCTCTGCAAGCTCGGCTGTAAGCCATTCTAACATTGCCGATGACGAGACTGTTGTTGGCAACACCGACAGCTCAGGCGCCTCACCAAATACAGTTGAGGAAACAGAAGCTCAAAATACCGAGACACTTAATTCTGTTACTGAAAAACAGCCCGAGTTATCAAAAAATAAAACTGAAAAGGAGGTCGAAGCACAATCTATTCTTTCGGGGCAGTCGAGTTGCCTCTCGAGTGATACTACAGGCTCGTCCCTTGGGCAGACACGCGGCGATAAATTATACGAGGCACATGAGGCTATTGGCCCGAAGGAATATTCAAATCAAGACGCGAGCTTGTCTATTCTGCAAGAGTCTGAGTTACCTCCCACCTCCAAGCCCCCCCTACCCCCAAGACCACCTGCCGAGAAGGTGATGTCAGGGGAACTTGAAGCTGGCATGGCAAGAGCCACCGATAATGTTGTTCCTGGTGCTGCATCCGAGGGGCAACAGGGCCTAGCAAAGCCTATTGAAGTGGTTCAAGGGAAGCTAATGGGCAAGGCTGCTTGGACTCCTCCCGAAAGCCCAGTTCGTGTGCGCCCTAAAGTGTCTACAACTAACCTTCCGTCTCTTGACCCACTCTCTCCTATATCACCCATTTCCCTGCCTCTTAGCAGAGATGTCCCTGTCATCCCCAATCTCTCAGCACTCATTTCTGAGAAGCCCACCAACCCACCTCCAGAAATCCCCAAGTCTGCACAGACTGCCAAAAGTATCAGGAGCATCAAGAGTACTAAAAGCACTAATAGCATTACTCTCAAGTCGCCCAAGAGCCCACGTAGCCCCAAGAGCCTGAACCGCATCTCACCCACACGCGATGTTCTCAACAACTATTCTGCTCCTACTACTGCCCCGCCACAGAAAGAGCTTCCCAAACTGCCCCCCGGACAGCTACCCAAGATCACTCTGCCGAGAACACAACTTCCACCTGCCGTTAACCTCAACCCGTGGGAAGCCTCGGCACCGCCTACCACTGCTCTGCCGCCACTTCCAAAAATGGCACGAACTGGCTCCGATCGCAAGGACTCGACTTCTCACGAGCTCGAGAGATTTCCTACACAGGCGGATCAGCCGCTAGAGGAGGAAGATGACCCTGAAAATGTCTTGAGCTTGGTCGATTCCAAAGCACCCATTGCGTCTATTCCTACCAAAGAACGCATACCCTCCCTTGGCTTGAGGAAGATCTCATCACTCAAGTCTGTGCCGCCTTTGACAGTTAATACTGCTCTGTCTACCCCAGCACCCCCTCCTAAGGACCTGGATATATCACAAGATCAGGGTCGCATTGGGACAATTCCATCCATTGGTGGCGTTGAAGTGTTTCCCTCAGATGGTGCATCTGGAGACAAGGACTCCGGAAACGCTTTCCTCCCTATCGATAACTCTGCCGATCGACCTGATCCTCTAGATGGGTCTGCGGCTCACCACGGGATGCAAGGCAAGGATTCGCAGGTTGACACAGCCCAAGGAGCAGAATCCTTGACCACGGTCGCTACTCCCCAACAATCATCAAATTCATGGGACCAGCTTGTTGAAGTGAGCCCCCCATTACCGGAAAAAGACCTTCCTCGACCTGAAAAGGTCACAGAGGTGCCCTCTCCCACCAAGTCGGCCAAGCCCGGGCGTAAGCGACTCTGGCCATGGAGCCGTTCTTCAACTGAAAAGAGTAATGCCACTGCTGGGTCTGTCCCCTCAACACAGCAGGCTCCCGGTCCTGCGGACCCCAATAATCCGCCTGTGTACCCCACCCTCTCACCAGAGTCCTCAACAAACCAACAGTCGTGGGCGCGTTTTCCCGCTTGGCGTAGTCAGGTTGACATGCTTGTTGACCAGCGACGGACACGTGAGAAGGAGAAGGCAGCCAAGGGCGAGGTTGAGACAGGCGTCGTTGGTAAACGGCCGATGCTAGGGGGTATTGCACTTCCGTTTAGTCTGGGGCGCAAGGCGTCGACAGAGAGCCTGCGAACATTGCATTCAGACGAGGCGGTTGAGCCTCAGTTGAATTGAGGTTCCTTCAGCCTGTTGGAGGGAACATCGTACGTGATTTACTATGCCTTCTTTTTTTTGCCTTTTTTGGGTTCTCTTTCTTTCATTACCTCCATACAGTCGCCTGCCTGTGTGGTTTTTTCTCTCCTTTGTTTGGAATTCTCTTTGTTCGTTTTATGTTATGCTTATTTTTTCTTCTCTTGGGTGCTGGTTTTTTTTGGTTAAGCACTTCTTCAGATCCCCCTTTCGTTTACTTATACAATCTCCTATGTTCAGACAGCAGCAGTTCAATAACTGGTTCTCTGCGGCGTGGCTGCCTAGAGATACTCAATACATTTAGTTATCTAAACAGCCGCACGGCCAAAGTTGCGATGTATTTTCAAGTCCAGGGGAACAGGTCCAAGTAAAGGGTTGTCTCGCATTATGTTACAGATAAATTTATACAGGCCCTGCTGACCTCGTTTCACCCAAGATACGGAGACAAATGGCGGTTCATCGTCCAATAGGATCTTACAAGAACAACCCTCAGTAGGCGATTCTCCCGTCTATGCGTGCTGTGTTGCCATGTTCCGTTTCTGGTGGTAACGTAGATGTTGGTACAAACAACTCCCTCCACAGAGAAGAGATAGGTAGAGTAGGACGGGAGAGCGAAAGAGATCAGACAACGTTTTGCATCATTTAATCAACGCCGTTCTCGCGCTTCCAGCGCTCCAAGTACTTGACGGGACTTCGGGGGCCGTCTGGAATGCCGGCATATTTGTGAAGTTCGGGCTGGATAGCTGTAGGGACAAAGGGCGTGAGCTGCCTAGGAGTTAGCCACATGATTCCTTGACGGGAGAGGAGAGCGGGCTATCTGGAGAAGCATACCTTGAACCCCCTGAGGTCGGGCACGGCGTAGGTGCGGACCTTCTCCCATTCGATAATGTAGCCACCGTATTTGGTGTGGCGACCCATGGAGCCAGTGCGGTTGCCCTTGTAGAAGCCCTTGTTGACATCCTTCACTGTCAAGCGTAGCTTGCGGAAGTCGATGCCAAGGCTAGACGTGGGCCTCATCGTGGAGGGGAGCCGAAAGTGCTGTCGAGAGGACTTTGAGTGCTCGGTCGTGTAAAAAAGACTACTCGTTTTGTGTAGTCAGAAGAAGGAGGCGAAGACGTTTTAGGAAGGGTACCGCTGTGTTCGACACGGATGAGTCAGCCTTTGAAGAGCTGTGTGACAAACCACGACAAGGCTGTCAAGTCTATACCAACAAAAAAGTCGTGATACTGGTCCTTTTTTCCCAGACATTTTTTTGGTGGAGCTAGAGTGCCAGCTCCCAGAACTCTGCATCCCAACGCTATAATGGACCCGCTAGATAAAGACTTCTGGCCAAGGAGATTGATTGGTGGCTCAGCTCCACAAGAAGCCACCCATGCAATCCATCCCAAGCAAGCCCAGAGCCAATCCTGAAGGTGTATGTCATCATGCTAGAAATAGGAAGGAGCGCGGCACCTGTATGATCCGGGCTGTGAAGTTGCGCAGCTGCCAAATTAACGAGAATGAAAGCTTCAGTTGATAATTTTCGTTCTTTCCTCATTTGATCGCGCTCATTTCTTTTTCCTTGCAAAAACTTCAGTCTTTTCCGTTTTCCTCCTTATTTGATTTTCTCTTCTATTTATTATTTTCATTTGTTTGAGGACAACTGCTGTCCCTATAATCCGTCCGCTTCACTTGTTGAGTCTTTCTTTGTCTGTCGTTGACGCATTCATTCCCCCCCCCGTTTTCCTTTTCCACTTGTCCTAGATTAGAGCTTGTCGTCGACTTAGCACAGCGAATAACCGGTCCTCCCGATATATCACAATCTACCACCGCTTATACTGTCTGTATATTACATTTGCATGTCGCCCTAAAGACTATGCCGTGTTGGTAGCCTTCTTCGAATTCATGTCGTCCTGGGCTTCTGGAGCCGAAATACTTTCAACGCAACACTACCCCCTTCAGAATGGACGATGACGATGGGGCTGCTCCTTCACAGGCGTCGGCTGACACCCGCCCCCGGGTGAATACAGCTTTCGGAAGGACCTCAACTCCGTCCCGAGCCCTGCCCAGAAGCTCTCATCAATCGCGCGACGTCTCACATGACTACTCTCACAATGCTAAATACGACCTCTCTCCCGATATACCGCAATCATCGCTTATACCGAGTATCCCAAAAATACGGTCAAACAGCCATGGCGACAGTCAGTCCAGTTCTGGTCGCCAACGAAGTGGCAAGGATGTCTCGGCAGACCGTTCTCGATGGCGGAACCTCAAGGTCCGCCACAATGGAGGCTTTCTCTTGAGTGACATGCAAAGCAGTGCCAGAAGCACTAGTGCTGAACGAAAGGGAAAGGAAGTTGCCACCAACTATTCTAGTCATGGCGGCTTAGATATAGGAAACAGGCCTGGTCCGATCCCCCATTCATCCAATACACTCTCTCCTTTGGATAAAGGGTCCGGCTTGCATTCTTCAGAACTTCATGTACGGAGGACCCGAAGCGCATATTCAGACAGGCCAGATTCCGCAGATACCGATCATAGTGCAACCAGCCCATCGGTTGGCACAGACACAGCTCAGATTGTCGACATGGCCCTGAGAATCAACCAAAACCGCAGAATCGCGTCGCAACGAAGCGCCATACAACAACTGCCGCCCCGTCTGATGCCCCTGCCTGATACAAATGCCAGCGAGACTCTGCGCCATCATCTGCAACAACAGCGCAAGCTATCTCGGACGTCTTCACCGCGGCCTGAGCGACTGAGTGGCCAGCGATTCCCGAGCGTAGGCGGAAAGTCGCCGCTTTCAATTCAATCTGGATTCGACCACACAATGTCTTTCGAGGTACCCTATAGATACAACTTTTCACAGTCAACCCTTGCGCGCGCACAAAAAGCACGCGAATACCTGGAGCTCATGGCGCACTATCGAAACCTCCACAACTTTTTACCGCCAATTCCTACTAGAGCTGAGGCTAAGAATATGGTTAGCCCTCCTCACACGCCAGGAGGTGCCACGTCCTTGTCAGCCCAGTCGAGCGGGTCTAGTTCCAATCTGGGTCGTCAATATAACCCACTTCAGTACATACGCAATCGAAAAGTACGCGCTCGAGAACGCAAAGTTGTGTATGGTGAAGTACTGGGTTTTGCAAACGTTGGCCGTGTTGCTGAGTGGGTGCAAGAAGTTGCGCAGCGGGCAAGCCAGAACTCTAGCATAGCTTCTGATGGCGGGTCTTTGCCTCCGTTTCAGACCGCTGAGGAACGCGCCCACGAGACGGCCGCTTTCCTCAAATCACATGGCTCTAACAAGCCACGGAGGCCAAGATTAGAGTGGGAAATGGAGCCTGCTGACATGATTGCCGATATTTACTGGTTAGAGAAAGGTAACAATAAGCAGTATATGCAGGATCGCGAGTGGCGGCCAATCTTTCCCCCTTCGAGTTTTCCTCCAACCCAACCTCAGTCGATTGAATCTCTCAATGGCATATCCCGCCAAAATACAGATGTCAATCTACCTAACCTGTCTCAGCGCGTGGCCAGCAGCCTGCTGGATGGCGAAGAACATGGCCATCACTATTACGATATGCACGATTCCAAACATGGCTTCGATAGTGACCATGGCCACTCAAAAACAGCTAAAGCTCGTCATAAGCTTCACACCTTCAAGCTTGCCCATAAACATAGTAGCCCTAACGTTAACCCTCATGATGCTTATCGTCGAAGCCGAAACTCCCTCTCCGAAGATTCGGAGAGTGAGCTAGACTCTCGGTTTAGAAGGCCCAACCGTAGCAATACGCCCATTTCCCAAAGCAAAGAGATACTCAAGAAACAAATGCGTGAGATTATTGCGCGCGAGATGGAACAGCAAAAACAGCAGCAAGAGCGGGAGCAGTACCAGCATGCGCCGCAGCCACCTGTGTTATCCAGCCCTATTTCTTCTGATCGCATGATTGATTCTGTGCTCAAGCCGATAAGTCGCATACAAAGTCGGCCTGGCTCACTCCTTGATTCAAGCGAGGCCGAGGATAGGTTTCCTGGGAAGGAAATGGAAAAGAAAGCGTCTATTTACAACCACGGCCATCGCCCTGGTATTACGACTACCGCGCGTAGCAGCTTGGAAGTGCCTCGGCCATCGTTTGATATGGATCAGTCACGGCCCGTCACTCCCAACAGCGACATCATAGAGGCTTCTGATTCCAGTCGCCCACCCTCGCCATCTCGGAATCCGTTCCATAGAGTCAAAAGTATCCTGCGCGATCGAAGCAAGGAACGTTTCCACGAGCAGATTTGCGAGCGGGTCCCCGAAGAGCCTGAAATCATGCAGACCAGAACTACATCAACTTCCGACTTAAAATCGGGCTCTGGATGCCGGCGCTCTAGTACGCCTGTGGATGTCGATAAGGAGAAGGACGTGCTAGAGATGGCACGCCTTGCGAAAAAGCCCATCAACCGGCCAGATGGTACTAATAGCAGTGTACGTAGTATGCTGAAGTCTCCCGGCCTTCGCATTGACAACGTCATACGCGGCGGATTTTCCAAGCTTGGAGGGCTTATTTGGCGTAAAACCGACTCCGACTCCGACTCCGAATCATCTGACGATAAGGATTGTGGTCGTTTAAGCCGGAATGATTCCGTCTGTATAGCAGAATCGGAACCTCGCGATGTCGAATCCAAGCAGGACTGTGAAGCTCGCAATGATGGCAATGGTCCCGTCGCAACTACTCCAGTGTGCCTTAACAGCAACGAGGATAGCTGGCCACATATTGATGCTCTTAAACCACCCCGCATTGATATTCAGGCTGCCTCACCACTGAGCAACCGCAGCAGGGCTCCTAGCACTAGCTCGTCAGACTCGTTGTCATCTGAAGTCAAGCCGCATGAGCCTTCAGCCCCTCTAATTGTCCACATCCCGCCTTGGGTTCAGTCTGAATCTGACGGGCCCATTGCTCTTCGTCCACGCCAGCCCAAGGAAGGCTCATTTGCTAGGTCATTTTCACCGCCTCATTCCCCTATTTCTCGCTATGATCTTGCTCGTCTGCGTGCTCTGATTCTCAGCTCTGCCATAAAGGCTCGTGAATTTGACCGCATGTCATACAAGCCGCAGTTCACTTTTGTTGAAAACGGGGCGCTCCCTAACATGCCCTCAAAGCCCTCCATCTCTATTGCCCGCTCTTTGATACACGATGTTTGCCGCCTTAGTAAAACGATGGACAGCCCTCTCGCTGGCCGCTGTGTCTCTATTATAGAACTCCACCATCTAGCTGCCCAGACCTTTAGCCAAGCCCAGGCCTCCCACGAAGCCGAATGGCAAAGAATTGCTGCTCAGTTTTCTACACAAAACACCGCCAAGCTCCACGCTGAGATCGAGGCCGTCCGTTCCCTCATCACCGCTGATTTGCTGCAATTCACGCGACGCACAGCCGACGAGGCGGATGAGGCCAGCAGGGGAATGGCTATGAGTCAGGGTCTTAAGGCTAAGCGTGCCGAAGAGGTGATTGAAAAAATGCTGCGCCGTAAACGCCGACGTTTCCGCTGGCTGCGTCGCGGCATGTGGCTTGGCCTGGAGTGGATGTTGATCGGCATCATGTGGTATGTGTGGTTCGTGGTGACCATTATGCAGGTTGTGCTGGGGGTTGGCAAGGGTGTTGTGCGCGGCGTGAGGTGGTTGTTTTGGTTGTAAAAGCATTGTCAATTAACGATGCTTACTCGACTCTTGTTTTCATTTACCCTCATGATCACTTCTCTCTTCTTTGCTTCCAGCCTTCTTTCTATCTGGCCCTTTCCTTTATACGCCCGATAATCCAAGCATTTACGCTTACTTGACCCTTCCTCACTCACATCTTTTCCTTTGTTGGCTATCCTTTCCTCATCTGCCTTCTCCCCTATCCACTTCTATCCGGCTTAGAGCCCTAGTATACTCCTTCTAGTTGAGGCGCCCGTGTTGCCTTTTCATATTTACATCCTGCTATAGCATCTGGGAGGCGTCGTCGTGTCTGACAAGTTACAATTTTATTACCACTTGAAAGTTACTAATCATATAATGTTTAAAACCATTGGCATGTTTGTTTGTATGTGCTACATAATCTTACACGGAGGGCCCCCCTTCTCTCTTTCCCTCCCCCTTTTTAGCCTCCCGCACACCTTACGTGACGGTCTTCACCACCTCTTCACACCGTCCACAAAGCCCTTCCTCCACTTCAGCCAAGAAACGCCAGCAGCGCGCACACTTGTGCATCTTGGGCGGTAAGACGCTTGCACGCATCGAGATTCCCTGTACCTCGAAGCCGTGCGTGTAGCACCACTGCCCATTAGCTACTAATTCGGCCATATCCGTCACGACATCCACAGACGACACCACAAACATGGCATCTAGCTCGTCCGCGTATTTGCGTAGCTGCGCAGCCATGTGGTCGTTTTCGACAGAAATCACAACAGCGCTTTGCAGCGAAGAGCCCAAAACCTTGGCCAGACGTGCCTTTTCTAGTGCTGCCTTGACGGCTGACGAGGCGGCCATCAGCAGTGGTATATCTCTAGCTAGTTCAGCGTCATCAAGGCCATTCAGACGCCCGGTGTCAACCAGCGGTGCGTTGTAGAGCTGCTTAGCAGGGCTGACGGCCTGCAGATCCAAATCTTTCAGCCACTGCGGTCGGTGCTGCCACGTCTCTTCAACAAGCAGCGGGGTAATGGGAGCTAGCATGCGCAGCAAGCCGTTGAAAATAGGCTCAATCACACCCCCACCATCGCCACAGTAGAGGCGGTCCTTGAGTGCCTCAAGGTAAAAAGCCGACAAGTCGACGCTAATCCAATGGTTCAACGCAGACACGCCACGGAAGAACTCATGCTTGTCAAAAGCACCCCCGACCACTTTCATGACCTCAAAGAGCTGGATTAAGGCAACCCGATCGATGGTGGTCAGAGGCGCAGTTCGTGCAGACTGGTGCAAAGAGCCTGCAAGCATTCGTAGGATAACACGGTACTTGTTGAGTGACGCGTGCACGGCTTTGAGGACAGGCTCCCCAATTGACACATCCTTGGTGTATTCAGATGAAGCAACCCATAGACGTAACGCATCAGGCCCTAAATTCTCATACACAGGGCCGTTAGCAGCAGTCCTGGCTTTTCCCTTGAGCTTGACAGGGGGGAGAAGAGAGCCGTCCATGACCTGCGCAGGCGATAAAATGTTGCCCAGAGATTTGCTCATCTTTTGGCTGGACGTGTCCAGAGTGAAGCCATGAGTGATAAGCGTGTGGAACGGGGCCTCGGGCGTCTTTTCATTGTTAGCCTGGGCTGCAGCGATGCGCGACAAAAGACTAGACTGGAACCAGCCACGGTGTTGATCGCTGCCTTCAAGATATATATCTGCCCGCGCTGGTGTTTGAGACCAGCTACTGCCACTGTCAAACCACACGTCCATCGTATCTGTGCCACGTTTGAATTTCTTCCCACTTGCGTACAACGACGGCTCAACCCATGCTTGTTCGTCGGGGGGGTCCGAGAACCAAGCATCAATGCCGCGATCGTTGATGATGTTGATGATGTGACTGATGGACTCATCCGTCACAATTGCCTCGCCAGCTTCGTCATAGAGGGCCGGTATCGGCACGCCCCATGCACGCTGGCGGGATATACACCACTCGCTACGGCCATTTATGAAGCTTTCCAGCCGGCTGCGTCCGCTAGCTGGAACAAAGGCTACGTCACGAAGCGATTGGAGAGCGTCTTTTTTTAGACTGCGCACGTCAGCAAACCACTGCGCAGTAGCGCGGACAACCACAGGCCGCTTGGTCCGCCAGTCGTAAGGGTATTTGTGCTTGAGCTTGTGAGTGTAGAGAACATCTGAACCCATCAGTTCCAAGACAGCCTGGCTGCCCCCATCCAGAATAGACGGAGCACTCGTAAGAACATCGGAATCATCTGGATAAGCGTCTTTAGTGAAGAACCCAGTGTCATTGATGGGAGCAGCCGCATCGATGCCAAGTTCCAAGCATGCTTCATAGTCTTCCATTCCGTGGCCAGGGGCCAGATGAACGAGCCCCGTGCCCGAATCAGCAGTAACAAATGGAGCATGGATGATGGGCTGGGCTTCAGCAGTACGCCCCTGTAGTTTGTGGGAGTAAAAGGCGCCAGCAATCTGCGAGCCTGTGATGCTTTCCAGCACAGTCTGTATCTCAGTGCCTTCGGGAAACCATGAAGCCACCACTTCGAGTCTGCTACCAGCTACAAGCAGCATTTCGCCGTTGACCCTCACAACGGAATACCCAATGTCATTGTGTACTGCAATGGCCCTGTTTGCCGGTAATGTCCACGGCGTAGTCGTCCAGATAACGGCATACAGAGGCTCGTCCGTTGATAGGCCAAGACTCTGGGCTAGTTGTGGGCCGGCAATGGGAAACTTGACATACGCAGCTGTGGAAATGTGGTCATCGCGATACTCAAGCTCTGCTTCAGCCAAAGCGGTGCCCGATGATGGAGACCAGTACACGGGCTTGTGTCGGCGGTAAATCAGCCCACGCTGGACCATGTGCTGGAACAGCCTCAGTTGGCTGATTTCAAATGCTGCATCCATAGTAGTCCAGCGGCCGTCCCAATCGCTCATGATCCCGATAGACTGGAACTCTTTCATTTGCTTGACGATAGTCTTGGAAGCCAAGCCTCGTGCGGCTTTGCGTATCTGTGCCGGGGTGAGGTCTTTGGCTGATTTTCCCAATGCCTCCAAGGCCTTGAGCTCGATTGGGAGGCCATGGCAGTCCCATCCTGGCCGGTATGTCACGCGCCGGCCTTGCTGAATCTTGACTCTCAAAATCATATCCTTCAGGACCTTGTTCAGCGCATGGCCAACGTGCAGGTTTCCATTGGCGTACGGGGGGCCATCGTGGATAACAAAGTGATCAGAGTCGTCACGATTCGATGCTTGCCATTTATAAAGCTCATCAGAAGTTGCGCGAATCAGCTGATCGCGCTGTGCAGGAAGCGGGCGAGGTCTGGAGGTATATGTGATGTGAGAAGCGGGTAGTTAGCCATGCAGAAACAGCAAGAGAAAGAACGGAGCGGGCTTACGGAATTGACGACCTGGGGAGCCTCAATGTCGAGGACCAACTCTTGGACATAGTTATGGTAAGGCTAGACGCATTCTCTGACCTCAACGAACCAGCTTTAGGATGCTAGATCATGTGCAGGTCCCCGGGCATAATTTGGCGATCGCCATTCAAGCTTGGTGGACATGACACCAAAAGTGGGCTACCAAAGCTGTGTTGCACAGCCAATCAAAGATGAGTACTGCCATGCAAGGCTGACAAGGCTGATGATAACAGCACCGATAAGCAACCCTAGCGTCAACGTCCTACTTGAAGGTTCACAACACTCCCAAAGAGGCGGGCTTCTTGGCAACGCCGTTCTACAAAACTCGCATCTTATCATTGTGTTTTTGTATCTGAAAATGCCACCTCTGCGTCGGTATCTACGCATCTCCAAGCACCATATTCTGGAATGCCATATTTACACTGATCCCCCTGCGCTCCAGCAATCATGGCTCTTGAATCCTCGCAAGCCTCTGCTGCATCAAATATTCGAACACATAAAGCCTACTGTAATCCCTAAGGTCCTCCAGGCACGAGAGAACGACCAGTGGGGCAAGAAGAAAAAACCCGGGCAAAAGAAGCCGGATGTCGTAGCGACAGGTGTGTTTCAGTGATCATGTGCTAGTATGCACACTGGTGAGCCCGGCAGCTAACCACGACGCATACCCCAAAAGACGAGTTCGAAGTTGCAATCACTCTCCTTCCCACAGGCGAGCGGCATTCTGTCCTGCAAAAACACAAGCATTTTAGTGACCAAGCTTCGTACAAACTCCAGTCGTGTGCCAAGGGGCTGATTGCCCAGTCTCGCCTTGCGCCTGTAGGTGCCGACGCCGAAGATGGCGGGGCTAATGATGAGCCAACAGTCGTCATACGGGAAGAGAGCGACGATGAGCAGCCAATACCCGCAGCACCCATGGCTCCCCGGAGGCGGAGAAAACGACCGCGCAGTGTCACCGCAGGTGATGATGTAAGAACCGACGACTCCGACGGTGTAGCGCCTACGGAGGAAATTAGAGCCGCCAATCATGCATCCGAAGAAGAAGAAGACGCGGGGAATCACAGCGACGGAAGCCCTGGCCCCGACTCCGTGCCTGTCTCTGGCTCCGGAATGTTTGTCTCATCAGGGGAAGAGGACAATCATGATGAAACTAACGCCAACTCGGACACCCCCAATCCGCCCAAACGTGTGCGCCAGCTTGGTCTCAGAACCGATGACGACAAGAAGATGAAGATGGAGGTCTCATATGAAGGCTTTGCCGTTTACGGCCACATCCTATGTCTTGTCATCAAAAAGCCTTCTCCAACCGTTGCAAAGCGGGGCAGCAAGGGCAAAAAGGCCAAACACGAGCCAGGCGCCATGGAGTCGTGGCTTTCGACGCAGCTACCAGCCCAAGATTATGACGATTAGAGCCCCACCAAAGATTGGTGGGTTGATGAGAGATAGGAAAAGGCAATTAAAAAATAAGCCTATCTCGCAGCCTGCGATGGGGTGTGTTGACACGGGCCTTGGTTGAGGAAGGTCGAAGGGCGATTCAACTATCTCTTGTTTTCTCATTCCGGGTCACACCACCACCATACCAGCTGAACAACAAGCTCAAGCCAGCCTAGTCGTTACCAGGGCATTTTCGTTAGTCTAGCAAGGCGACTCGACTATGAATCGGGAGCTCCTCAGGTCGCTTATACTCATAGCAATACGCGCGCACGCAAACACACATGCACACACACGCACACACACAGACACTCGCGAATGCGTCGTAGGCGAGGCAGCGCAAGAGAAAAGAAACCAAGCCAAGACAGGACAGGATGGACAGGACGCACAGGATAAGGCCAGACCAGATCAGCCCAGACTAGGAAAGGCAGGGCTCGTCCATCCCCGTCATAGGCTCCAGCAAGTGGTTTCTATTTTTTTCCTGAAAAGGTTCATCTCTTCACATCTGCGACCGTGACAGTTTTGCATAGTCTACAAACGAACCCTGAAATATTATTTTCCTCCATGTTTGTCTTTCTCACCAGCCTCAAACGTGTTGCCAAATTAATCCCAAAAAAAAGAATCAAAACTCCATCCCAGATCAAACAGTAGAGCCCTCCGATAATTGCGAGGAGGGCAGGTTTTGCTTCATATCAAGCAAGCGGCGGCAAAGGAACAAAAGCACCAGAAGCCCCGGAGAATTTTCTTTTCCAAAACAGCTCGGACATTGTTTGGATGAAAGGCAGGGAATTGAAAGAGGAAAAAAGCAAAGAATAGAAAAAAGGTCTTTTTAGTGGCGTTTTCACTGAAAGGGCCAGAAGCCCATGGAGATGACCTCACACGAACTTTTGGTCCAGCTGCTTTGCTTGATTTCTCTCTTCCTGTCTGACCTGGCCCGCACGAGCGTTATCTCCCATCTCTCACCTCATATATTCCCACCGGCGGTCCTCCGGGAAGGGGCACGTTCGCCGTTGTCGTTGTATTTATCTATCTAGCTGTCTGGCTTTAAAACATGCTCATATGGCTCAAGCAGAGCCTTCCACAAAGACAGACAGACAGACAGACATACTACTACTACCATGCCACCCGCCGCTTGTCATGTCACGTCTGTGGTTTTGCCACATTGGGCTTTTGCAGCGACAGGACTCTCGCTAGCTTTTCTTCATTGCTGTCTGTGCTCCCTTTTTCTCTCTCGCTTACTCTCTTTCTCATCTTCTTTTCCTTGTCCGTCATTCTTCTATTTCAGGGCCTACCTAGCCAGGGGGAATTCAAAGTGCCTAGGATCTGATGCTTTGATGTATTTCTTCTCATTCCTATTGAATTTTCTTTTCTCTTTTCCTCGTCTTCGCTGCCTTCGCCAATGACGTTGACAAGCAAATCTTGGCAAGTTTCTAGTTCAATTCCTTTGGGGCCCTGATCCCAGCAGTTAGTTAGTTGGCTGCAGCAGAGCTTGATTCAAGTTGATGGACTGGAACTTGACGATAAAGCCTGTGCAGAGGGGGGTCATCGAGGGTTGAGTTGAAAGTGGAGCTATGAGAGAAGAGAGAGACGGGGAGAGACGGCGAGACAGAAAGTTGAAAAAATATCCCCCTCGCAAGGGCCACCACATGGGGTCTGCTTCAGCCAATGAATGACATGCATCACCAGACTACGGCACACGGAGATGAGATGAAGAAATTTCACCTCACATGTGCTTCTTAGTGCCATATACGTTTTCGTCCTGGTATTCCAGTTGTCTTGCGTGAAGTTCCGTCGGCCGATAACCAGTCTGGTTAAGCCGAGTTTGCTGGTTTTCTGCTTCGGAGGCTTATCGCGTCAAACAGACTCTCGACAGAAACAGCCAGTTGGCTTGCTATTTGCCACTTCAGGGCTCTGCTATCTGGGAAGGTCGTGTTGATGTCCTGGCTTCTCCTCCACGACAACACTGATTGTCGCTGTGCAACACCATGTTCGCTGTATGATTTGCATATCATAGCCCTCTATCTTGAAACATGGCGGAGAGGGTATTGTCTCTATCTTCATCCTCTTCCCTCCCGATCTCTCCGATCATTTCCTTGAGGCCATCATATTGTTGACAATCTCTGCTGCTTCCCCGGTGGTCCAGCCTGGCAACATGTAGCGCCAGAATTCAGGCGTCTCGATCCACCCTAAGGCCATCAGGGTGGGCTGCGTGTGAAGAACTAAATGAGGCCTTGCCAACAAAGTCATTGTATGGGATTTGTATGGGATCCGACATTACGTCATTGTGATTTGCTAAATCCTTAGGAGCAGCTCTGATTCTCCTTGCTAGTATTAGAGGCACGCCACTACTTACAGCAGCCAGTCTCCCCTGTGCAACCAGCACCACCCACTGCAATATAGGTTGTTGGCAATCAAACACCACTGTAACAGGGCTTCGTGAACAAAACAGCCCAACGTCAGCAAGGCGATTCAAGTCTGAAACGCTGCTCCAAGTTGGCATGTCAGCGTCAGAACGGAGGAGGTTGAAAAGGCCAAAAGGAAGGCCACCTACACCAAGCCACACACCAAAAAGCAATATCTGAAGTTGTGTGGCCACACATGACGAGGACCGAAAAAAGAGCGAAAAAGAGATATATATATATATACGAAAAAGTGCGTTCCCGAGACGTAATAATAGGAATAATGATAATACAAGAAACTGAGGAAAATACGACGTTTCTTAACACAACGCAGTCTTGTGGGGCACGAAACAGCAGTTGTCCCAAAACAGCAAAAAAGTGAGCAAGCGAGGGGACAATAGAGAGTGAACACCGGTTGTGGTTCGCTAGTCCAAGTATCGTGGCTGGTGTTAGTTGCAAGAGTCACAACCTTAGGTCAACCCCTCCCCTCCGTCCTCCTTTTCCTTTGCTCCAATCCTCTTTCTTACAACCCCCGAACCTCAGATAATGAAACACAAGGAAGAGAAGAAGGGAAATGAGAATCAAAGACCCCGCTACTCTTCCTTCCCCGCCCACTAATTAGCCAGTGACATGTTTTGTCGCCGCTGAGCAACAAGAGCAGGCTGACTGCACAAGATTAGCCTGTTTCAACTCCTTCTTGCTTCTTCTCGTTTGTTGATTCTGTCAGCCATGCCCTTTCATTGTGACTGCGTCTATAGAGCCATTATCAAGGCAGCAGACAACAAGTCGAAAGATGGATACGAACAGATGTTTGATTTTGGGGTCAGGGCTTATGCTTAGGCTTAGACTCTAACCCAGCGCGGACTTGCTGTGTCTAGCTGTAGGCCGACAGAGGCTTAGATCAGGAAGCTTTAATTGATGCCTGCTTCTGCCCAGAGCTCCAAAGTGAAATGACAGGACAGGCATACAGAAATATGAAGCCAGGTGAAGAAAAATGCACATGTAAAAGAGAGAGAAAAAAATAAAAATAAAAGAGGCCAAGAGTCAAAGGACCATACCCAAGCTCCCCGACGGCCTCCTCCTTCTAGCTTCTCTTTCGCACTCGGAGACACATGATGTGCCGAGGGGCGTGCTTCATTATCGCCATACACCATTGTATTATATGCACCACTATAATACCTAAACAAACTGCAAAACAAGAAAATCTGCAGAGTGGCAAGGTGTGGATGGAAAAAGAGGGAGAGAGGAAAAAAAAAAAAAAGGAAAAGTTCTCGTCTCGCTCACATACGCTTGTGTTTCTCGTGCCAGCCTGGGGCTCGAGAAACATGTCAAAGTGAGGGGTCAAGTGGCGTCATAACCAGCACCAGGCCAGTGCCAGGCTATGATACAGCAGGAAAAGAAGGGAAAAAAAAAGAAAAGGACAAGAAAAAGCGCCAAGGGCAGGTGTCGACCACTCAGAGGGCCAAAGCCGGGATCATATGATGCACTGTTGATCGCTTATTGCTGTTCGTTGTAGGAGTTGCGAGCGAAGTTTGGTTAATTGCATGCAATAAGAGTTGTCGTATGAGTGCGAGTGAGTGAGTGGATGGGCGGGTGAGTGAGCAGGCATCAAGTGAGTGAGGAGAGGGGTTGTTGGGCACCAGCTTTTTTTTCTTTTTTTTTTTTTCTTTTTCATTGGGTCTCTTTGTTCTCTCTAGGCCGTTCCCCCGCCTCGACTCGTCTCGGCCTTTGTTGGCTGATTTCCCGCGCACACACATACACATACACACACACACACACTCTCTCTCTCTCTCCTTCCTCCTTCGTTTCTCTTCCTCCCTTCTCCTCTCCTCGCTCTGTCTGCTGCATCAGAAGCCAAGCAATAGCAGAATGTGGCTCGAGGGCGCCATTGTTGGTCTCAAAGATCTCAGTGAGATGCTCCAAAAATAGACAGAGATGCAGGCTGACGTCCGTCCTTTCCGTCTTTGCTGAGGTGCAGAACAAAGGTGGCGCTGTGCTCCTGTTCTATAGGCTGGTTTGGACTGAGATCTGAGGGGATGATGAAGAGGGGGAATGTCGTGATGCGACAAGATGATTGCTTATCAATGTGGGCGATTCACTCAGAGCACTGGATTTCGCATTAAATTGCATAGCTGCATATGCCGTGTGACAGCAAAATCCCCGGTCAAGAACCAGGCAGCAGGTATCTCATGCTGTTTTTTGCTCGTATTTTCACGGCATTCTGGCAGCGAGTGACTTGCTGGGTCCACAGTGCTACTCGCCAGTACCCGGTAGATGCATATATGCAGGCACAGTATTTTGGCTCCCGGTCCTGCATTACATATATGACGGACACCAAAGTACCGTTGAAAGTACCGTTGAAAGTACCGCTGTACTTTGGTCCCACTATTCCAACCTCATCGTGAGATCCAGTCAAAGAGCCCCTCATTGAATCGCGCAGCAGCCACCTCACACATGCACCCACTGCACATGAGCTATCTTTGCCTAAATCCCAGCCAGGATGGCCTAAGCGCCCCACCTCAACCTTTTTACTTTTTATACCCTGCTCTCCTTCTTACATCTGATCAAGTCTCGTTTTTGCACTGCTGCCCAGTGCTTATTGTCACCCCCGTTTCATATACATATTCCCCTCATTTCGAGCCAGAGCCGGGGCCATCTTACAGCCAGAGCATTAAAAAAGCCCAGCTTCAGTAGTAGCCTTCTGGCTGCCTCTTCGCAGCGGCAGATGCGGACATTTAAAAGGTGTGGCTTTGAAGTTGTCGGACCCCTTTTATGCGTCGATTCGAGGATCTTCTGGTGTCAGTCTGTATTGTATCTGGAGACTGTCGCCGCCCCCACTTGACCATTGGTCATCACCGTCTTGGATCAACTTCGTGATTCATCACGTTCATCCTCCCTTCGGGCTCTGCGCATCATATCAAAGCGTAGACGTAAAATATATTCAAATCAAGTCATATCATATCAAAGCCCGCCATATAACGGTAGGAATAGATCGGCAAGGACGGAAGAGGAAAGAAGGCCAAAAAGGGAAAAAAGAAAGAAAAGGAAAGAAAAGGAAAAAAAAAAAGTATCCAGCACAGTCAAGCCATCCTGCATCAATGTCGAAGCCCCTCTTTCTGCTCCTCTTCTCGTCCCTTTCACTTCCTCTCCTCTCCCTTCTTTCCCTTCCCTTCCCTCCTCCCTTTCCTCCTCCCTCTTCCTCTCCGCCCCGCCGCCCGCTGCATTTGCTCCCCTCCCTCCACCCTCCCTTTCTTCGTTTCCTCA
>NETT01000393.1:0-23221 GCA_003449175.1 Ceratocystis smalleyi
GGGGGAGGGGGGAGGGGGGATAGGATGTTGCTATGCTAAGCTCTGGTGTTACAGTGCATATATGGGAGGGGAGGGAGGGAGGGAGATGAGGGGAAAGGAGACGGGATGGGGTAAGCTGGCCCGTTATTCTGCTTTCCTTGCTGTTCTTTGTCTTGAAATGGACGACAGAAGAACCCCAGCGGGTGCTTACGTTTGTTCTTTACCCGTGAGGTGAGTGGATGAGGCAAAGACAGCCAAGCCAGGAAGTAGTTGAGAACAGGCAGCCATGTCTACCTGTGAGCAGCAGACTAAGCACGCGTAGAGTGTGTGCTTTGGCTCTTTCTTCTTACTCTTCTTCTGTCCCTCTCTCTGTCTGGGATTGCATTCGAAGTGTTTTAGTTCTTGGCCGTGGCCTGAGCGGCGTTGCTTTTTTTTTCCCAGTTCTTATCACGTTGTTCGTTTCGTGGCTACGCACGCCTTGGCTTACCTTTGCAGCTTGGGACTTGGGCTCAAAAGTGGACTGGGCTGGGCTGGGCTGGCTAGAGCCGGAGCCGCAATGGATATGTGTGTGTGTGGATATGCAGCGTGTCCTTGCATCTTGGTGCTGCTTGATGTTGCTGCACGGTACTTAGAGTACACCGTCATGTACGATACCTACGTCCACTGAAAAAGCAGAGATGCTTAAGCTCAGGAGCATGTTATACGTGCGTCCTCACTGTCACAGCACTCCCACGCCTCCCACTCCCATATTCACATTTGTGTTTGCGTCCCACGTTCGCTTCCTATTTTGGTGATCTTATAGCAACACTAATACCAATATCGGTAGCTTCCCACACCTGTCTACCCATTCCCATTCTCCTCTCCTCTTTTTATTAGCCTCCGGTTTGTTCTCTTCGTCCTTGAGCCCGCTCGGAATTGTCCGCAAGGCTTGGCCTGGTCCGTGTTTTTTTTCTCCATGTCTTTTTTCCACTCCTCTCCTGGTGGACGGACGTTTGATGTGAGAAACGAGGAGAACAGGAAAAGAGGAGGGCATTTTAGCAGTGTGACTGTATAGCCATACCATTCGCTAGCTATATGCTCTGACATAATAGAGAGCTGACCAGCCAATTTCCAGGACAATGTTGTGCTATGTGCTATGTTGCCATGGAAATTCAGCAAAACCATGTGCTCTGGTGATCTCCTTGGACTTCTATCTTATATCACAGGTGAATATAGCGCTAACAGCAGCTCGCCGGTGCATACTCATACTTAACAACGCACAGCATATGAACTGGAAATAAAGAGCTATGGAACAGCCATCAAGCCGGTACAGGGTCAGGACAGGCCATGCCAAAGGCCAGGCAGAACAGGCCGTCAATTGCCATCAAAGCTTGTAATTCCGCAGCCACTTGAAACCAAGCTCACCTGGCGTGTGTGTTAGGAGAGCAAGGAGAGAGAAAGAACGAGCAAGAGAAAAAGAGAAAAGACAGAAAGAAAGAAAGATGGCCCAAGACCCCAAATCATCGGGGAAAGAATTCCTATTCCCGTATCGGAACTTTTCTTTCTTTCTTCCCCTTCTCTTGTTTTCCGTGGTTTCTTCTGCTTGTTGGAAAGAATGAAATGAGAGAAAAGGAAGCCCAGGGCGAGGGCGACGTAGGGTAGGGAGCAAGGGGGAAGTGAAAGTTCACCCTGTTTTATAGAGTTATATAATGGAGTTACTCAACGCCCCCATCCCCAGATAGACTGCTGATCCAAGCAAAAAGAAAACGGAAGCCATATCCGCTGTCTGCCTTTCCTCTCTCCTTCATATTCGCTCCTGTTATGTAAAAATAAATCAAGGCTGAAAAGTCAGAGAGGAATCCCCCTCTCCCCTCCCTTCATGATAATTCGTCCAAAAAGGTCACCCCTGACATAGGCACAGAGAACAAAAGCTACAGCAGGTCAAGACAACGACGTGGTGATTTTCAGGAGAGTGACACTGCAATCTTGGACTTGCGTTTTTGTTGTTTCTTGTTGGTTTACCGGGACGAAAAGCGAGCCTGGCTTGTTCTTGTCGTTTTTTGTGCTGTTTTTTTTTTTCGCGCAACAAGAGCCGGGGGCGCGTGGACGGGGAGAGGGAGGACGGGGAAAAGAGAGAGCCAATGGGTGGAGGCGGGGGACAGAGGAAAGATGGACATGGTTATGCTCAGTTACCTCTGCGTTCTGGTCCTCATCTTTCTTCTTCCTCCTGCTTTTCAAGCGAAGCCTTCCACCTTCCCCCCATTCCTTCCTGGCCTTCCCGGGCCTTCCCATGTTTCTTCCGCCTTTGTTTCCTGTTTATGAAGACAGGAGGAAGAGGGAAGGGGCTTCAGGCCTGCCTTCTTTTCCACGTGCAAACTTTGCAGTACAATGTGCATACGATGTCGCGTCTCTCTCTCTCTCTCCCTCCCCCCCTCCTAGCTCAGGGATACATGGGAGATGGCGAACAGAGCCCCAAGTCCAGCAACATCGAACGGCCTGCTTCCCAGTAGCAGTAGCAGTAGTATTGCGAGCCCGACTTGGCAACCAGCAGGAGATTATATCGCTTGGTACTGTGTCTGCATTGTGCTCGTGCAACATGGTCGTCAAGAGCGAAACCAAAAAAAAAAACGGATCTAAAGGACCACACGCCTCAGCCCAGCCCTTATGTTTGGTGTGCTGGCAAATTGCTTCTCATCTAACGGCGGCAATGCGTCCTTTTGATAGGCACAAAAATAAAAACAAAAGGACCCTGTTTAGTCGAGTGATAAGGCGTCTAGTAGTCTATTCTTATCCCCTCTTCACAAAAGAGTACAAAGAGGGACAGGGACACTAGCTGGGGACTTTGTGCAACTTGGTGGTTGTCATAGTCAGCTCTCTCAACTTGAGATAAACGTTCTTCCAGCTGTGACTATAGAGCACACACAACTGAAAAGGGAACGGGGGGGGGGGGGGGAGTGGCAGTGGGAGAGAAGAGGAAAGTATACTTCTTGCAACGAACGTACGTTATTCATGCATAGCTCAATAAATTGTGCTACTGCTACTCGGGCTGTGGTGCTACGCTGCAAGTCGAAATATGTGAAGCTGAAACTTATACAGGCAGTCTTAGTCTTGCCTCGAAGAGGATGGGGACAGAGGGACCTTTATACATGTGTGTTCTTGCTCAGTCTCAGTCTTCGGCTGAAGCCTTTGTCACTCATGATAAGTGGCTTCCACGTTTTTTGCCTCGCCCTTCTTATTTTCCAACCATGACAAAAGGAATCACTGGCTTCGGCTGGAGGAAGAAGGTTTGGCGGGCGGCTAACCGCAGAGAGGAGAGCCCTAGCAGGGCCAGTCAAGCCAGTTTGTGAAAGTTTGGTTGTCGTGCTCGTTTGGCCATCGAGTATTTAACCCTAGTATGGAAGACCGAAACCCAGATTCTCTACTCTCGGGCCGGAATTTAGCCTGCACCTGGGGAATCCAGAAAACCGATCATTCGCAAGTGAGAACGCACTGGTGCTCTCTATCTTGCGCGTTGAGGGGCATTTGCTTTCTTTTGTTGAGTTTGTGCGTTTTGGCAGTTTTAGCCACAGGAAAATAAAATTAAAAAAAAAAGTTGGAAAAGTTGGACATGGACTTAAAGCCTTGGAGCGACCGTTTGGTCTCTGTTGGATTTGGGCCTGTTGTGCCCATGTCTTGCAGTGGGCTTAACAGACCAAAAGCAGGGAGGAAGCTTTACCCTGCGCTGCCCCTTTACCTTGATTGTGCATACACTAGCATGCAGGCTAATATCAACACATTGCAGGTAATCACACTCAGTGGGATTGCGCTTGCAGAAAGAACAAAAACGAGACAGAGAGACGAGACGAGACGAGCGAGACCATCAGAAACAAGAGAAGGAAGCAAGAAGAAGAAAAGGACTCACTCCTTGGGCTGCCAGCCCTAGCCCTGGCCTGGCCTGTCCTCTCTCCCTCCTTTGCCTTAACTTCTAACAATGGTAACGACAAGGGAAGCGTCTGAAACACAGTAAACAAACAAAGGGACCCGGGGCCAGAATGAAGAAAAATGAACGAGAACGAACGAGAATGAGCCAAGAAAGGGACGAGGGAGACAAGAGAATCGAAAAGACGAGGGTATGTGACAGGTTATTTTGCTCGCTATACATTGCCATTCCAAGCTGTCTCTCCTGTCTATCAACATTAGTGTCGACAGGTGGTACTTGATAATACCACGGCGGGCTGGGGAGGAAGAATACCAAGTAGGCCAGGGTCAAGGCCAGTGCCAGGACCAGGGCTGGGCATCGGCTGGGCATCAAGACTGGGTATCAGGGCCGATGGTCCCCCTTCCTCCTTCTCCTGCCGGCCATGGCTAACTGACTGGCGCTAACCAGGGAAGCTTGACGCTTGAGCGAAGCTTCCCAAGGAGAGTTGCTGTGCTGCTCTGTGCGGCCCTGTACTGTCCTGTGTTGCTCTGTGCTCTGCTGTGTTGCTTCAAGATTGTCTACTCGTGTTCGCTGGAGAAGCTGCATGCAGACGATATCGACGACATTGGCGGATGGTAGCCCTAACCCTAGGGCTTGGCACTTGGGTTTGTGGCTTTTTTTTCTGGTTAATTTTCACACTTGCCTAGTTTATCTAAACACACATCATTGTCGCACACATAACATAAAACAATTTCATTGTTCCTTCCTACTTGCACAAATAGTGCACAGTGCTATTGCTTGCTGGGCGGTTGCTATTGGCTCGCTGGAGAGTGACATAAGAGGGCATAAGTAGGGCCTCGCCTCGGCTGAGATGAAGGCTGACCCTGTCCTAATATTGACACAAAAAACCTGTTCTCTTGTTTATTTTTTGTACAATGCACAAAAACCGGGGAAAACCTGTTTAAAGCCGCGTGGTGGACATTGTTGCTGTTCTTGCTGCTGTTGGTTCCTGATCTTAAGCCTGGCGGAAGAAATAAAAAGAAAAGAAGCCCCGAGACGACATGGGAATATGGACAAGCCCCCCTCCCCCATATGCACTAGCAAGCCACACAATTATACCTGTGCGTACCGTACATGTAAGTGAGTATGCAAGTAGGTATATTATATAACACAAGGCTAGCAAAAACCAGGAAGCTCTTGACAGTGCACCAAGCGATCACAGCTCCAGCGAGAGAAGAAGAAGAAGAGAAACAAAAGCTTTGGCCTGGATTCACATAGAGTCAGCTCCTATACGACTTAACTTATAACATAAAAAGGGAAGACATGTATAACAAGAAGAGAAGGCGGCGAGAGAGGGAGGAATGGGGCTGGCCTGTAGCGTGCTGTTGAGGACGGGTATAAGAGGAGCAATGATGAAGAAAAATAAAATAAAACCGCCCAACAAAGCAGGATTGGGGGCTTGCATCTGCTACATCGCTATGCGGTTTTTTCCCTGTGCTCTCCGATGATTATTTTGTAGTATTTTATTTCCGTATATTTTCCAATATTTTCTCATGTTTTTTTTAGCGTTTCCTCGTATTTTATTCTTCCTTTTATTCTCACTACCTCGCCAGCTCCTAGGCGCCACTCCGAACGTAACCCATCCCCTCACTTCCCTGTATAAGCTAACCCTTGTTCGCGCTCCTGTGACCCTTGTCTTCGCTGCACTCTGGGCCAACTGAAGAACTGCCTACTCCCCCTTCTCTATGGCCATGGCTGATCCTGGTCTCGCACTATCCTGTTCCATCCTGGCTCCATGGAATATGGAGGATCTAGATTCACACTTCAATGGCTTCAGGGGGAAGGACATCAGGCCATTATGGACGGGGAAGAACAGGAGGAGGAAGAGAGGATCAAAGGACTTCGCTGAGCCGATTTAGTCAATCTTTTGTATTGGGCTGACTCGACGATGGGAAAGATGAGACGAGAAAGCGGTAATGAGGGGGCGGCGGCGGTGGCAACAGTGGTGGTGGAGGAGAGCGAGGGGAGAGAGAGAGAGAGAGTGTGTGTGTGTGTGTGTGTGTGCGTGTGCGTGTGCGTGTCAATGCGTGTGGGTGAGCAAGAGCAAGAGGGAGCGAGAGAGAGGGACAGGAAGAGAGGACAAAGAGGAGCAAGGAGGACAAGGAGGACCAAGAAGACCGCCGATACGACAAGACCACCGGGTGGGATGGCTAATTACCTGGCCAAGTCAAATCAGCCAGCGCAAAGCAAGACCAAGAGCTAATGTCGCAGTCGACCAGGCGCCAAAAAGATCAAAAGGTTCACAGCCAAACACTAATCAATGGGCAATGTAATGGGTGCCAATATATCCGGCATATTTCCACCCTAATACCTGTAAGCCTCTTCGTCTGTTCCCCTCGAGCCGACAATCTTATAGTCTGGCAAATCCCGCTTAATATCTCCCGCGCACGCGCCATCACCAATATATATGGTACTAGTAGTATATGTGTTTCTTGATGCGAATATTGCTTACCGGCCACCAAAGTAGGCCCACGATATGGCCATTACAGTGAACCACACCTGCGATAAGACTTATTTGACGTGCGTTGATTTGCTGCCCAAGTTCCCTCTTGGCCATCGCCATCGGCTGGTCCGAAGACATATACACACAAGTGCGTTTGTGATGTTGCGAGTTTGATGTTTGTCAATGTATGTATGTGCTTGTGGAGAGAGCCAAGATTTCCAGTGTTATCTTTATACCTCATATCAGGAACTTCTTGTTCAGCTGACGTGCCTTTTCCTCTATTGCGTTTGCTACGTTTTTATGTTTTCTCTATTACGCCAAGTGCTAGATGTAATACACGTGCCTCTCATTCAACCGACCGCCACTACCACCATCATCACATCACTGTTGTTTTAGCCTGGGGATACACTTACCCTCCATACTTACCGTACGTTTTCTATGCATTTAATACGCAATTTATTGCAATATCCATAGACGCAAACAAGGACAAAGGAGACCAACAGGAGATGGAAAGGAAAAAAAGAGAAAAAAAACCTGGTGTTGAGTCGTTAGCAACAGGGAAGACGCCTGACGGTGTAAGCTTGGTAACATAGAATCCCATTCTGGCCGGGGCTCATGCTGCGGCGACACACGACGCAAGTAGCCAGCCTTTTTATTCTAGTTACTCTCAAAATTTTTCACTCGGCAAGCTACCGTTGCTGCCACAAACAAAAAGAAAAGGCGAGAAAGTGAAGAAAAGCGTTGGCTTGTATATGCGTGTACATGTACTGCCGAGGCGGGTATTACCACAAGCTGGTTGATCCCTCGGGTAGAATATGGGGTCTGATTGTCTGCCCTTTGCGTTCTATCCACTACCCTCTAGCTCTTTCTTTCTTTCTTCTTTGTCTCCTACTAGTAATAGTAATACCAAATCGTGCTGCAGCGGTGTAGAACAATGGAGGGTTTGCTGGCCGGCCTATATTACCATTGTATAACCCCCCCCCCCTCCTTGCTCGCTCCTCGATTGGATTGCCGCTGAATGCGATGTTGGTCGGTGCTCTTGGGGCACATTATTTCGCTGGAAATATCTAACGATAACAATGGCTGGCTGAGGCTTATTCTTTAGCTGCAAACAGGTCTACCTACTAGAAGGCAAAAAGAAAGGCCAGGACCAGACCACAAACCAACTTACTCTGTAGTCATGTAGTAGCCAGCTGGAAAAAGAAAAAGAAAAACCTAGTAGAGGCCTGGGAGCCGCGACTCAGAATGTCATTTGACATACTTTGTGCTTGCTTGCACCTGTATCGTCTGTATGTACTGCGCTGAACTGTATGCTTGTGCTTAGAGCCTCCTGGTGGTGAATGCCTACGCCTACGCGCACACGCACACATGTACGCAACACATGCATCCTGGTGCATGCCTGATGCATGCCTAATGTGCACTAGCTGCTATGCGTGGCGTGCATCGAAGCTGGATGCACATGATCTTCTACAAGGAGACTTAACCTCACTTCGCTCCCTCGCCCGCTCATTTGCTCGCTGGCTGTGCGCGCTCCTGCAGTTGGCGCGGAGCCGAAGCTGCCGGAACAGAAACCGACCTAGCCGCCCATAGGTACCATGTTGCAGAGGCATGTATACCATGCCCTATGATATATGTACACACTTCACACCTAATCAAGTCGTGATGCGGGACCATGTAGTGTTACTCCAAGGGTGTGCTAAGAAAGACCCAAATAGAACCAAGGTTTGGCTACACCACCTTTTTTTGTCGTTTTGCTATGCCCGTACTCTTCTTTTTTTTTTTTTTTTTGCGCCCTTCAAAACCCAGCCACTGGGAAAAAGGGTTCCATTGTCGCTGTGCTGGATTGCACTTGGTATTCTTGCTGAGACAACACACAAAGTACACCACTTGAGGGACAGGAATCCCATTACCACAAGAGAACCAACCACAGCAGCGACAAAAGCAGCGACGTAAACAACAACAAAAACGTCAGAGACAGGGCCTGACTAGAAGGAATACGAAGGCTTACTTACAGCAGAGACGAATACAAACAACCGATAGGAAAATAATAGAGCCAGTCAAAGTTGGCAGACAGGCTGCACTCGCTGACCAGCGAACCCTACATTTATCTTGGTTTCCCTCCCTTGAGAACCTAGAAGCCCCATTTTTCCGCCACTTAAAATGACAGCTCGCAAGTGCCTTGTGTAAACCACTGCTTTACTCACTGAAACCCGTTGCCGCATCGCATCTTATAACTCGTCACATCGAATATCAGAGTCATCACTAGGCTCCTCTTCTACCCTGGAGTTGGACTACTACCCATTAGGAAATATGCGGTGCTGATCTAGCGCCTTTAAGCCAGAAGGCCCTTCTCTTATAGAGCAAAGGCAAAAGCGGCAATGTCGCTCTCTTTGCTTTGATAGCTTGTCTCCATTTGGATTCCGCGGGTAGTCTTATCGTCTTCGTCCCTTCTCTTTTTTACTCGAGGGAGAAGAAGCCTGGGATTTTCCGGTAGAGGTTGACGCTGGCAACTTCCTTTCTCGCCAGAATCATCATGTACAGCCCGCACAACTCGCGTGTAGAGGAGCGGTTGCTGCTCTTGCCGCGCACAAAAATGAATTTTGCGAAATTGAAAATGTGCACTCGTGATCAAAGATGCAAGCCTTATGAGAAGCTAGGCCCATTTGTAATCCAAAAAGAAGGCCATTCTCCTTCCGACCTAGCCGTTTGTAGTTCTGATAATTACTCCGCCGAACTTGGTGGCTTTAGCGGCAGAACACGTCCTGGGAGACGAGCTGCTACACAAGAACGGCTTTTTGGGCGTCTTTTTTTCTTTTTTCTTTTTGGCCTGGTGAATGCATCCTGATTTACAACGTCCCAGATGGCTTGACATCAACCTCGCCTCCCCTATGGCTGCCTCATTCTCTATCCTTCCACACACACACACAGAGAGAGCGAGAGACTCTCCCTAGACGAGTAGTGACCCTTCAAAAAAGAAGACGCCTTGTCTCACGTGAATGGGCTTCTATCAAGCAAGCCAGCCATCGACTCCCACTGTTGTACATATTACCCGACTTTGATAGCTCATTTTGACACCCTTACATGTAGTCAGTCGCCTGCTGGCCGCTGTCATCCAAAGGCATTGCAGTTCAGCAGCACTACATCCATCGTCCACGGGAAGCCATACTGGCCAACTTGAAAATTTGAACCGCCCTTAACATGCATCAAGATACACTGTGCTTGTGAGCGACAGACTAGGCTCTTTGTCCGTCTGTCTCCCTGTTATCACCTCTTCCCACCCATATTTCTCTGTTTTCGTGCTAACGCTCTGAATTCCAAGTCCAGCCCCAAGTATGCTCGTGTTCTTGTCAGCCTGACACGGCTTGCAACACTTACACACGCGTCTTGTCTCGATCTAGACTTTTCGTTTCCTTTTTGTAAAAAAAGAAAAAGTCCAAGCATCCATCTCCATCTATCCCCCCCCCTCCCCCCAAGCAAGGCCCTTTGCCTTCTCAACTAGGAGAACGATGTGCGGGGGAGCGAAAAGGAACCAGGTGAGCCAAACCAACAACACCCGCCTACCAACCAGAATTGGTTGCTCTCTACAACTCACTCACACTCTCTCGCCCACCCCAATAAAACTCTGCCATTCATCAACTTGCACCAGAGAAAGTCGCTTAGCGCTACTAATGCAATCCATATGCAAGGGAGCTACCACCTTCTCCTTCTTTCTTGTCTTGTCCGATTTGCACTTGGGCCTAATATTTGTTCTTGTGCTTTCGTCTCTATCGCTTGAGCCCTGTCGTTTTCTCTTGCTATTGCCCGTTTTTATTTCTTTGGTTGTTATTACAATATCTGAGCGGGCACCATACTAACTAGTTTCATTTTCTCTTCTCTTTATAATTCCATTCTTCTTCCATATTGGACTTTGACAAGTATGTTCATTAAGAAGAGAAGCACGAAGCAACACCCACCGTCTTCCTAGATAACCTTGTCTTGATCCCTTGAACGAGCCTGAAAGAAGGATCTCGAAAAGTCATAATTCAAGCAAAATTTACACCACAAACAGCTCGCTTGTCTTTGCTCTCCCACCCCACCCTCTCTCCCTGCCCACCCCCCTCAACCTTCCAAGTCTTGTTTTGTCTTGCCCCGTCTGTCTTCCATAGCTAGCCTGTCCGTCCGTCTTTGCTGTTTTCTCCTGTCGTTGTCCTTCATTGTCTTCGTCCTGGTCCAGTCGTCATCTTGTCCCAGAGCCACGGCTATTCTCTGTTCTAGACACCCCTACCCTCATCATTCTTTCTTGCGCACTACCCTCGGCACGGACCCTAGGCGGGACCTGATTAGCTTTATGAAAAATCCAGAAAACTGACTATACATACAGCTAGCCACCTTGTCCGACAGGTAGTCGACTAGTTAGACAGGCCAGGCAGATTAGGGACATGAACGACATAAAGCCCCAAGGCATGGTGCAGGCGCATGAGCTACAATAACAAGAACCTTCGCTATCCTCTTTACTCTCGTCTTGCCACGCCCCTCCCCTGTCCTGTCCTGTTCCATTTTTTCCATTTCTTTTTCTCTTTCTTTTTTTCCAATATTTATTTTCTGATCATCTCTTACCTTCCTTGTCAATCATTGGCCTTTTCTCCCCTTGTTCCATTCCATGCCTTGACTTTGGTCGTTAGTACGTGAACTTATTCAACCAGAGAGCCAACTTGCCTTGGTCCTCTGAACCGGGCCTTGGGCTTCTTGGTCCTTGCACACTTTGCACCCTGACCCTTTACCAGAGAGATCAAATCAAGCACACGCCTGATTTTCTCAACAAGAGAAAGAAAAGGAAAAAAAAAAAAAAAAGAAGGAGCCTTGAACCTTGCCACCCATGCTCTCAACTTGTCGTTGCTTTCTAGTCCTTATTCGCTTGCTCTTCCTCATCTTTTTGGTCCCCCTTCCTATGGAACAAATCTCACCACACACGATCCTTGTCTGCTTGTCTGTGTGTTATGTCTGGCTAGGGCCGTGTGTTGTCGTGAGTCTTGACTAGTTTATCTACATTTGCATTTTACTTGCACTTGCGCTGGCGTCTTCCCACCCTCTCTCCTCCTCTCTCTCCCTCTCTCCCTATCTCTCCCTCTCTTCTTCTAGTGGTGATAGCCTACCCATAACTTTGTCTTTCTTTCCTTCCTTTCCTTTGTTCCCTTGTTCCCTTATTTTATTTTTTCTCGATTTGGTTTCCTTTTTGTGCTTATCCCCCACTACCTTACTCGCCAATAACCCATCCATTCCCTTCTTACCTACGACCTACGCTCTAGAGGTCAAAAGCCAAAGGACAACCCACCTTTGGCTTTTTTTGCCCTTTTATTTTTATTCTTTTATTTTTTATTCTATTTTCTTTTTATTTTCTTATTTCGTCGTTGTACTGCCACTTATTGATTATTACTTCCTTCGCAACAAGCCCCCTCCCGTTACAGCTTTCCTCTTACAGTTCCTAACTTTGACCTAGATTCAGCTTTAGCTATCTATACCTACCTACTCACACACTTCGACCTACACCTCCCAGCTCCAGCTTCAGCTCTAGCTCCAGCTCCAGCTTCTACCTCAGCCTCAGCTATCCTAAAGCTTGATTTCTAGTTATTCTTCTTGTCCTTCTTTTATTTTCCTTTTTTGTTGTTATATTTTTTTCAGCTCAAGTTCTCCACACCCATGCGTTAAACACACTCCGGCCTTTCTTTGGCGGGATTGGGATTGCGAGACGACGAGAAATAGTCGGGCACATCTGTGTGGCTGCTAGTAGTGGGAGATGGCCATGTCATCAGAAACTCCCATAATCGAGTCTGTCGATGGCATGCGTCAGTATCATCGGAGCCAGAGTCAAGATCAGCCGCCGTTACAGCCTCAGCCTCAGCCTCAGCCTCAGCCCCAACCTCAGCATCAGCGTCAACATCAACATCAACAACCTCAGTACCAGCATCCACTTCAACATGAACCAAATCCTCATCAGGTGCAACAACATCATCATTCATCCACCAGCTCCCATTCACATCCACCACACTCTCATCAGCCCACAAGTCATCAACAACATCCCCATACCCAAACATATCCTCCACCCTCTCATAGCCAATATCATTCTTCTTATCTACCACCACCACTACAACAACAACAGCAGCAGCAGCAGCAACAACAACAACAACAACAACAACTACCGCCACCACCACCACCACCACCGCTACCCCCAACAGGCTATTCGGAACTCTCAGATGAGAATGAACGAGAAAGGGAACGGGAGCGGGAACGGGAGCGGGAGCAAGAGAGAGAACGGCAACGGAACCCGCAGCTCCTCTCCATCGCAGCTCCTGGAAAGTATATTCTCAATCTTCGCTCGGAGCTTTCCATGCTGCGAATCAAGCTGCGGGGTCTTGAGCAATACATGGAACGAAATGGTATGGATACCCAACAAAAATGTTACCTTTGCTCCTCAAATCGGCCCTTTCAGAACCCTATGCTGACATTATTCATAGGTATTAGGCAGATAACTGAGCTTTCAGAAGCAGAAGAGGCCCGAATGCTACAGTACCGCTGTGAAGTCTTCCAGTCTGCTATTATGGAACATGGTGAGTTTAGAAATGCCCGTTAACTGTTTCTTGACGCCTGAAATGCAACCACTAACAAGCGCTCTGATTTTCCCTTTTTATTAAGGCATAAATATTGCTGATATTAGTTTCGTTGAATCATTGAAGCATCAACCAGCACATGACAGTCCCTCGGACTATGGAACATGGCTTGTCCAGAACATGCGCGAGAATGACACCATGGTTCGGTCAGCGCGCATGGGGGATTACGCCAGCCAACGGCAGCTTCGTTTTTCGTCCTTTAAATGTAGTAATGAGACATGCATCTACTACGTGTATGGCTTTGCAACAGCGGATGACCGCGACCGTCATGTCAAGGAGTATCATGTGCCTTCGATAAAGCGAGACTCAACTTTATCTCTCGGCACACCAACTCTGCCCTTTCCAGATTACGGACCACTATCGTCATCCAGATCCATATCCGATAGCAGACATCCTGCTTCATTAAAGGCCCCAGGAAAACTCCAAAGCGGGCCTCAACTCCCCCCTTTAAACATCGGCTCTAGTTCGGCATACGAGCCACGCCACCGCTCTACAACCTCAGCCCACCCTTCTCATGATGACTTTTCTGCATTGAGAGGGGGACATGATGACGAGTCCGCATCAGACTTGGCCTTTTTGAAAAATAGGCGCCCAACACCTACGTCAGGAACTGTAGAAGCAGGTGGAGATATGAAGTACATGCAAAAAATCGGACCTTGCCTTCGATGCAAACTGACGAACAAAAACGTAAGAAGCATTGGAGCTTTGCACCCAGGGTTATATTGTATTATCATGGATAAACGATGAGCTAACAATGCATAGTGTGACCTGGCCGACCCATGCACATCTTGTGCTAATCCAGCCTCAAATACAGAGGAAGACTACTGGCGAAGCATTGGATGTCTGCGTGTAAACTCTAGCTTAGGATGTCTAGCCGGCAAGATGCTCCCTAGTAAGGCTTTCAAACGATTCATTACGTTGGAGAAAATACCCTAGGCTAACACTTATCTCTTTCTAGATTGGCTGTCAAACAAACAATCTCGCTCCAGCGTGATAGCTCCGGACCAAACACAGAGCCGCGCTCTACACGACTATTTTGAGCGAATGTACCGAGCACCAAGTCCGATTATCGAAAATGTCCTAGCCGGCCTTGATTGGCAAGATAGCTTCTGGCTTACGGAAGTTATTTCCAATCCTCCACCGAGCGCGATACTAGCACCGCTAAAGATACAGGCACCCCAAATCTTCACCATTCTGCTCAATAGCCAAAATGCGCAGGCAGGCTCATACAATTTCCTTGATGTACTGCGATGTAGTCAGAATTTGTCTGGATCCCGATCCGAGGAGCAAAAAACACTTCCAGTTTTATATAATGCCAAGGTTCTATTGCGGCAGACCTTGTTTTTCGATCTTTTGCAGCAAGAACCTGTCATCATACCTGTTGATCGGGAGTCTCAGCCACTTACTCCAAGCTTGCCGGAAGCCGTCGATTCTGAACGTTATTTGCGTTTAGTGTATGATGCCTTGGTGAGCTTCTTCGAATCTTTCCAGCAAATGACCATGCACAAGGGGCCTTTGACAGCGCGAGATTGGTTTGCCGGTTTTTTTTCCATCTGCCTTTTCAGCATTGTCAAATACATTCTTGCTGGGAGAGTTGAGCGGGGGTCTGCTGCTACTGGCCGTATACCAGCCTGGCGGTCTACTTTGTCCCCTAAGCCTGTGAGCGAGGTCCAGTCGATCGATGATATCTATACTGCCATAGTTACCATCTTTGTACGATCTAGTCCTATAATCCAGGAAGATGGCCGTGTGTCTATGGTCACAGTAGACAGACAAATCATGGGTCGTATTGATGCCATTATGCTGAGAGGAGAATGGAATTCCCAGGGAATCCGCTCGATTGCGGACTTTCTGTATAATCTTGGCTCCCGCAATGCGGATTCATTCGGGTTTGTCCGGGCTCCGTCTCCCACCAACACCATTCGATTCACCTGTCCGTCTTCGGCAAAGCCTGCCGAGGCCCAGAGACCTGATTCATTTCGGCCATGGTTAACGTCCGCCCCATCTAACGTTGAGGGTGGAGAGCCGGGACGTAGTGGCCATGATACATATGTCGAGTCGCCAAAGACTTTTGACTCCCCGCGTTCTAGTAGAATTCGTAGCGAGAGTCTCTATAGTAAAGGGGCGGAATCACCCCTCCGTCATGGCGGCTTTCAGAGACCACCGTATCGCAAAATACGATGCGAAAAGTGCAACGAGTATCCTGAAGGGTTCCGCAGTGACAGCGAGTACCGACGGCATTTCGAGGCTAAGCATGGGACCTATAGGAAAGTCTGGATGTGTGTTGAGCCTTCCAACATCTTGCCTGACATGGTAAAGCCTACAAATCCCATTCACTCATGTCGAGTGTGCCACAAGAGGCACTTCAAATCATATCGGAATGCCGTGATACACCTGCAACGCCACCACTTTACAACTTACACGTTTGGTAAACAGCGCATTGGTGGTTCTAGTTCTGAGGTTGTTCCCGAACATCTACTCAAGGACTGGATTATAGAAACGCGTTGTATCTCTGAATCTAGTGATGTAGATGATGTGGATGAAATCATGGATTCTGACACACCGACTACAAAACAGCGACCGTATCAAACCCGCGCTTTGTTTAGTGTATCTTTGCCTCCATCAGTGCAGGGACCCCTTTCTGCATCTCATGCTACCGAGAGTCAAAAACCTATTTTCCCTCCACGGTCCTACAGCCATGGACATCCCTTTCCTCCACGACAACCATCAGGTGAATCTTCTTCAAATAGCGCACCACCTCATCTGTCCCGGTATGAGTCGCCATCAACGCTTCTTCCACCCCCACGTCAATCGCAGGCGCCTCCTCCACATGTTCCCTCGCAACAGCCCCAGGAGCATTTACATGCAGGAGGTATCCAGCTCCCGCCCCTGAATGCAACACTCCCTCCTTTGCAACCACCTCCTGCGGCACCCTCCCATAGTTCTAGTTATCACTCCGATTCTACATATAGCTCACAAGCTGGTCCCTCAAGCCATGTGACCACACAAACTTCACTATCTCCAGCGTTATACTCACAGCATCATCCCAGCCACTCCCACTCCCACTCCCATTCCCATTCCCATTCCCATTCGGCCCATTATATATCACAACCTCCTCCGCTGCAAACAAAGTTCGGCCCACAAGAATCGCCATCTTCGGTCTATCCCCACTCTGGCCAATCAGTTCCGCCCTCGCCTTTCAATGGAGCTCCCCTACTGCAACAGTCTCTGCCACCTACGCCTAGTGATGCAATACCACAGCCTAGAGTGATTGGACCCCCTCCGGCCCAATACCAGACGCAGTCTGGTCGCTCAGGACTGAACTTGCTACAGCCATCTCTTGGAGGGATGGTATCACACGATGAACCGCCTTGTGAGATGCCCAAAACACCAGAGAATCGATCTCGTTGCCCGTTCCCTGACTGTGGACGGGCATTCAAAGATATCACGTCTCACATGCTTACACATCAAGAGCAAAGACCAGAGAAATGCCCGATTGAATCTTGCGAATACCATACAAAGGGATTTGCGCGAAAATATGATAAGAACCGACATGCCTTAACCCATTACAAGGGAACTATGATTTGCCCGTTCTGTCCGGGCGCTGGCACTGGCTTCGAAAAAGCATTCAACCGGGCTGATGTTTTTAAGCGGCATCTGACCTCGATACACCACGTAGAGCAGGCGCCTCCCAACAGCCGACGGCCTATTAGCGGCGGTAGTCGCCCATTGTCGAATAACCACAGCACAGTCAATACCGAGGCACAATGCTCCATCTGCCACGGCAGATTCACCACGGCTCAAGAGTTCTACGAACATTTGGACGAGTGTGTGCTCAATGAGATTGTCCCGATCTCCCAGTCTCCTAAGAGTATTACGCCTACGGCTTCAATGGGTATTAGTGTGATACCTAGGGAAAGCTTTATTGGTCGCGGGTCGCGTGACTGGTCAGATACACAGTCTATACACTCGCAGGGCTCAGTCAAGGGTAAAGGCAAGCTCAAGGAGAAGAAGAGGCCCTGAGGCGCAAAGGGCGAGCCTCTGTTTGAGCGAATTGCTGTTTGTTTTTTGTCTTCTCCTCTTTTCATATTATTCCTTTTTCTTTTCTCTTCGTTTTGTCTTTTTTTCTTCTCTTTTTTACCTCCAAAAACCTCATTGCTCTTATCTTAAGATGATATATTACTTTCCATGTTTTCTCCTCTCTTGTTTTTTATGTTCTGGACGGCTGTCATTCTCAAGACATCTTTCTTCTGCACTTCCACTGCATGCTTGGCAGTCACGTTCTGTGTGCTTCTTTTATTTTCATTTTTTATTTTCCTTTTTTTCATTTTCTTTTCAGAGATTTGTATAAGCGAAGACATATTCTGTGGGTAGCTGTTGGCAGCTTGAAGACTTCTTCTATTTTCTTTTGTTCTGTTTTCACGGAAGAGCACGGAAGAGCACGACTCCTGTTATGGAAAAAGGTATTTACTTTTCAAAAGCTTTGCTATTCTTATTAGGTATCAGCTTGAGGCTGCATCTTGTGTCGTTTTTTCTCCGCCTTGTCTTCCCCTTCTTCTATCGTCTTTTTGATTCTTCTTTGCGTCAATCTTTTGCGTCAAAACCTTTGAAATTTGGCAAGGTTGACATTTTGTTTGACATTTGTTTGACTTTGTGATGTCTAAGGTTTTAGTGGAAGTCTTACTTGTGAAACTTTAGACTTAGTTTCTAGCTCTAGAGATTTTGCTACGATAATTATAGATCGTCATGGAAATTACGACGGTACGCTTGAGGTGACGTGAAAACAACATGTATTTATTTATTGCATTTTGCAAGAGATCGATCATTGATTATGTGATAACATAAATAAAAAGAGTGACGAACATGAAGAACGTAAAGAACGTGAAGAACGTGAAGAACGTGATAACATGGAAAGAAAAGTGGGACTAAGTAGCCAACTTTGTTGTACTACGTTGCAAGCAGGTAGGTTGAGACCAAGCCTCTCTCTCCCTGGACGTATAGCTCTTTTGCAAACCTAGGTGCCTTTCTTGGGTCATTGCGCTGCTCTCTTTCACTTGCTTAAGCACCGGCATCGGGCTTCTGGCAGCAGCCAACCAACATTCTCCAGGCAGATCCGCAATTGCGGCCCTCCTCAAGGACACTGGAAACACCCTCAAGACATCGCTCGGCCTCAAGCATAGCCTCGCTTGTATTTGTGGTATCGCACAGACGGAGCTCGCTGGCCACTTTCTCCATTTCACAGCGCAAAAGCCAGCGCTCCCAGTTCCATGCGCCCAGCAAGCCACACATTGCGCCGATGTTGTCTGTTGAGCCCGTTGTTGTCTCCTGCGATACCATGGCTTGCATGGCCAGGGTCTTGCCGGTACCCCCGGGCGCCTGAGGGACGACAAGCGAGAGGCTCGGTCGCTGGCGTTGGCGTCGTTCGCCCAGCGGCAAGCACAGCCATGTGCGGCGGACATTGCTGAAACCAGTCTTGTGCAGCCGGCTGAGCCACGGCTTCGTGGGCCCAGGGTCGTAGCCAAGTGTCTTGAGCGCGAAGCCGAACTCAACGCTCTTCGCTAGGCCTAGCGGCCCGGCATTGATGATGTCCGCGTCTAGCAGCGAAAAGTCTAGCATACCGCCCGGCTTCAAAACGCGTATGATCTCGGCCAAGCAGCCAGTCCATTCGTCCTCGCCATTCTCGCCAGCCGTCTTGAGCAAGCTATGAAGATCGCGGGCCGAGACAGCATCCAAGTAGTTGTCCGCAAATGGCAGTTGAGTTAGTCGTTCAACAGCCACATTGTAGCAGTTCGACGGGCCCGAAATGTTGGCGTTGCTTAACTGACGTGCTGCCTTGGTTGTTACCGTGTACACCTTGGCGCTGGGGTACGCTAGAGCTGCGTGCCACGCCCACTTGCCGACGATTGCAGTGCTGATGTCGAGAATGCGAAGGTTCTTGCCACGCCGTGTTTCCAGGTACGAAGCTACAGGCCGGCTGAATAATGTTCCGCCATTAAGCATCTTGACTATCTGTACAAGCCACGTGTTGGCGGCCATTTGCATCATCGCCTCGGCTTCACGCTCGCGGCGCAAGCGGCTGGGGTCATCGATAATCTCGGCATCGGCCCGTGCGACATTGGCAGACAGCCGCTTCTGTGCGCTCTGCGGCAAGACAGAAAGCTGCAGCTTGCCAAAGAGCAGGTTCCGGTGCAGTCGAGGAAGCGAGACCCGCTGTGCCTGTATGGCTTCAAAACGCGCCGTGCGGTGCACAAAGGCATCTTGTGGGCGCGTGCGCATGAGGTAGTCCAGGAAGGCTCGGTAGTAGGCCGACTCGTGCCGGGCAAGGCGCGAGGGCAGCTGGCACGGCATGTCGGATTGAATGGTGGTAAGAGAGAAACGGACGGTCTTGCGAGCGGTTCCCACTTCTTTGTGTGGCTTTTTAGTGGGCTGGGACTCGGCTGGGACTTCTGGTTCCTCGGGTGTGCGAGTCACAGCCTGCGGCTTGGCACTGGAGGGACTGAGGCTAGCATCAGTGTGGCAGGCGCCTTTAAGGTAGGCTTTTTGAGCAGACAGCCAGGCCTCAGTTCGCTCCAGATTGGCCAGTGCAACGACTTGTTGTTTGCGCGCATACTCTGGGTTGCAGTCGGTTACAATCTCAGTCAGCTCCGGAGTAGCTTCGATTTCCTCTTCCAGCTTGGGCTCGCTGCTAGCGTTGGAAGGCGCATAGACAGGGCGGCTAGTGGGCTGGTCATCATCGTCATGGAAAGCGGCGGGGAAAATCTCGACGACGTGCTCAACTGGTTCAGAGGGGCGTGTAAGGGTAAAGCCAGCCGTGTTAGTGTCTGAGTGGACTTTTGAAGGCATAGAGGGAAGACCCCAGACTTGTGGCAATGGAGGCACGGGAGGAATACTGTCTCGTAGCTGTGGCTGATGCATCTCGGATGCGCTTGAGACATGAGAGTCCCAGGGTGTCTTGTAGTATTGCTCAGCAGCAGCTGATGTAGGCGATGACAGTGTCTCTTCAGTAGGAGCCTCAGGCTCGGCCTTGGTGATGGGGAAATACGATTCCCAGGCGTGACGGGTTCGGGGGCTGAGATTTCTGAAAAAGCCTCCGGGAGATGGGATGTCCAGGGCCGTTAAACCCGCCCATGACGAACGGGCCGAAACAGAAACACTGTTGGGGCTAGCCACTGGCAAAGCAGGTACTGAAGAGCGATGGGGAGCAGAGGACGTAAATAGTTCCATGGAAAGCTCTTGGGACATTTCGCGCATTTCAAGAGCTACAAGCTTCACGTCGTCGTCATGGTCATGGCCATCACCGCCATCGTTGCTACCGCTGCCCTCGACCCGACCCATTTGGGGCGAAGCAGTAAGAGAAGAGTTGATATCGCGTGTCTGCATTTGCGGCATTTCAACAATGTTTTCTGGCGAGATCTCCACCATGTGCTGCTGTGCTTCCTCTGTAGCCCCCATAGCTGCCGGCTGGCTGGTAACTAGAGCTTGCAGCGTCTGGAATGCCTCGGGCTGCAATTGCACGCCGTGCCACTCACACGCTGCAGCATCATTGTCTTCATCGTTACCCATGATTGGCGTAGGCGGTGCACTCATAGCAGCCAGAGCATCAGATGTCTGGCTACCGTCTAGCGAAGGCGTAGCAGACATTGGGAGGAGTGCCTGGGCCTGGCGGAGGGCCATCAAGTCCATGACGGCTGGGGACATGGCGATGGCAGTGGTGGGGGTCGGCACTGCGGCGAGGGGGGAGAGGAGGTCCTTGACGCTCTTGGCAGACGGGGCCACATCGGTGCCGCTGGTGGTGTGAGTAGGGATAATAAGAGGCGCAAGCACCTTGCTTGTTTCGTCCAATGAGGAGCGAGTATTCACGATAGAGAAGCTGTTGCTAGAGCCAAGACCAGAGTGGCGGGAGAGGTGGGGTGTGTGGGTTTCATCATCCGAGACTTCGTAGAGGTCGTCGAACTCTGTAGTGTCAGACACGACGCTTTCTCTGCTACTAGGTTGGTTGTTGCCCCAGACAGGCCGGTAGACAGCAGCGTCCAGGGTATTGACAGAGTGGGCTGCGGTGGGAGTAGACTGCCGCCAGTATCCCATCCGTGTGGACTCGTCCTCAGACTCGTAAGCCTCTTCCTCAGACTCGTAAGCCTCTTCCTCGCTAGTCACAGATGGTGAGGAAGGAAGTGTGGGCGCCAGCATGAAATGGACACCCTGAGGGGTGGGGAATCCCCGCGGAGTGGGGAAGTGGTCGCTGGCGGGAGACATCCAGTGCTTCACGAGGACTTGGCTGTGGATATCCTGGCCGTTACCAGTTGCCCATTGGCGGATTGGGCTAAGGTCGTGTCTTTTTTGCTGTGCTTGTTTCTTGTGATGAGATAGCTGGGGGAAAGCACCTTCTTCGTCTTCAACAGCCTCCAAAATAGTATTAAGAGCCTGTTTCGGCAATCGAGCCAGCGATGACGACGGACCGGCCATAGTTGATGTGTAATGATAATAAAGATGAAAGATGCGGGCGCAGTCTTGAAAGAGAGTGGTAGAAAAGGAAACGATTAGGGACGACCGGCGTGGATATGGGAGTTGGTAGGGTTGAGAATTACCAATAATATTAATAGATATTAAGATGTAGACGTAGTTATAAGATACAAACAAGAATGATGTTATTTGGGGGGGGGGGCAGCTCCAAGCCTGGCGATCAACGCAGGCCAAATTAGAGTGGGCGAAAGAAGAAGAGAAGAAGACAACAAGAGAAGAGAAGCAAAGAAAAGAAGAAACGGAGACGTGTCTCACAGTGGGAAAGATAGAGACCAGCTACGGAAGAAGGAGAAGAAACAAAAGCAGCAAGTTCGAAGCCAGACGGAGATTGAGAACAACCCGGTATTAATGCGTTTGGGGGGAAAGGAAGGAAAGCACAAGAGCCCAGGCTGCCTGCCAGAAAAGGAAAAAGACACAGCCTGGGTACTAGGGGAGAAGAGAAATCTTCAGCGCGGAACGCCGGCTCCTTCTCTGCATATGCGCTACATACTGTACCATGCTGTCATCTTTATTAGCACAACACGTCCAGATCCTGATACAAAAAGCCATGTCGTTCCATCTGCAACAACCTCAAGTCAAAGCAAGCGCGCGCGAGTCAGCCATCAAGAGAAAGTCTATCAAAGAAGCCCATAAGCCTCAAGGCCCCTCCCTGTCCAGTCTCTCTTGGGGATATGTCTAGAGTGGGGCCGACATTCCGGGGTGTCTCTGTGCCAACCAATCAGAATCAAGTATTTTCGCCAACCGCCCTCGAGGCTTCGGGCAGTTGCCTCAGCGCATACAAAGCCAGCGCTTAGAGCGGACTTGGATATCATTGGCTGGCAGCAGGAGGGAGGGCTCTGGACGATGTTGAGGAAAGAGGAGGAGGCCTTGGATGTTTGCTGAAGTCAGGGCGGCGACAAGGCCGTCGTAAACGTAAGAAACAGGTGTGCAAAAGAAGAATTGGTTGGGGTTGTTTTTTTCTGGGGGGTTTTTCTGGGTTTTTTCTCGGTTTTTCTGGTTTTTCTGGTTTTTCTACATTTTTTCTACATTTTTCTACATTTTTTCTACATTTTTTCTACATTTTTTCTACATTTTTTCTACATTTTTTCTACATTTTTTCTTTTTTGTGCTATTTAACGTCAGCCTACGGGTTTTCCACAGCAATACGACGGACGGCGTGTTCTGGACGGAAGGGGGTAGGAAGATGGCGGCCTTCTGGCGTCCTCCTATGCCTCTTCCGGGCAGTCGACGCTTGCAGGTGTGTGTCTTCTTCGAGCCTCTCCTTCCTCTGAATCTTTAAGGCTCGGCCTTGTGGCCAGGAGCTTTCTCCGTTAGACGTTGCCCGCGGGCTTCCCTGCCAGGTGTGGGTGCAGGATTGGTTGACTATCGTGAGCCGGGGTTGGCCACCAATGTCCGACTAAAAGCAGAGCACTGGAGAAGCCTACTGGTTTTCCACAGCAATACGATGGAAAAAAAAAAAAAAAAAAAAAAAGTTCGTCAACCCGGAAATTCCGGCAGCGGCTGTAAAAAGGTAATCGTCTTAGCAACGCCTCGTTTCGATCGAGGGACCTCCGGGTTATGAGCCCGGCGCGCTTCCACTGCGCCACGTTGCTTGAGATATTTGATTGAACGATGATGATGATGATGATGTTATATTTATACTCTTCCATATCTATTTCTGATCGGATTTTCGAGTCCGGTTTATCCCCCGCTTCGCCC
>NETT01000394.1:13085-23159 GCA_003449175.1 Ceratocystis smalleyi
GGGGGGGGGGGGATATGCGTAGCTGACGGTGATTAGAGTTTGATGGGGGAAAGTGTGTTCTGAATGAAAAAGAACAAAATAAGGCTTGAAGCCAGGTTCTTGGTCTGGTCCGCACCTAGCAAGCAAGCAAGCAAACAGACGATTTGACCAACCTTTTGAGCTAATCGATAAAAACTGGAAGGGAGATCGGATACAGGGCGAATAACAGGCGTTGAAACTTGCCAAAAATGCGCGACAATACCAAAACGGCAAAAAGAAAAAGAAAAAAAAAGAAAAAAAAAAGATGAAGAAAATATTTGATGGTAAAGAAAAGACGAGCGAAATGATACCCAGCAACAGCTTTCTCTGTCTAGTGCGAGATCGTGACAAGTTTGCTTATTCCCAGGAAGAAGAGAAGGCTGAGAACAGAGCAAGAAGTCGTCACAAGACAAACGCAAACGCCTTCTTTTTGGCAGAAGCAGCGATTCAATTCGGTCGTGAATTGGCTAGGAAGCTTGCTTCTGGAAGGAGGTTCCTGTGCTAAAAGTAGTCAGCCGATTGAGTGCTGAAGGGTATCTAGGCCGTGCGGAAAAGAAGAGTTGGCACCAGGCTTTAGTGGCAAGCCAGTACATGTAACAGTGTCAAGTAGCACATGCACACTTCTGAGGTACTTGCGTATTAAAGCGGGCCTGGCACAAGGCTGTAGGGAGTACTTATCTTATCGGCCTAGGCTTGTTTGGGAGCGCGCCTAGACCCTAGACTTGATCGCTCTGCAACTTCGGTGGTTTTGCTGGTTGTTCTCGCCGTTTCTTTTCTGGTTATTCTCCTAAGAAGCTATCTTTTGCTTAGTTCCCATTTAGCCAAACGCTGAAAGATAAACGCCAACTATCGAACAACTGGATTTTTCTTTCCTTCCTATTCTTTTCATTTTCACACTACTTACTCCCTCGACCATGGGCAACGATGGAGGCTCTATCCCCAAACGCCATGAGCTTGTCAAAGAAGCGGCTCGCAACCCGACTGTCAGTGAATTAAAAGCTACTGCACTTGAGTCTCTTAGCCATGCTTGGACACACTGCCAAATTACCGACGAAACCCTGGACATCGATGGTGTCGTATCAGACTGCCAAGGACGTCTCTACAACTACGAATCAATTCTCCAGGGTCTCATGCTCTCTTCGACCTCGGATGAAACCGACAATGAACACAGAAACCGCGCTACACTCGAAGCCACAAACATCAGGTCCATTCGGGATGTTGTTCGACTTCGGTTCAAGCTGGGTGTATCAAATGGGAAAGTTATCTTGACATGCCCTGTGAGCATGAAGGAAATAGGCTCCAAAACCAAGTCTGTGTACCTAGTGCCATGCGGTCACGCCTTTGCCGAAGCAGCAATCAAAGAGATTCAAGTGGAAGTCTGCCCCGCGTGTAGCGAGACCTTTCTACAGCGAGATATCATCCCGATTCTGCCGACCACAGAAGCTGAGATTTTAAAGCTCAACAGTCGTATGGAAGAGCTACGAGCCTTAGGCCTAACACACAGCCTTAAGAAAGACAAAAGTCTCAGCAAGAAAAAGAGCAAGAAAGACAGCGCAGACAAGGCGGAAGTGAGCAGCGATGCAGCCTCAAAGAAGGCGCGCGGCGTGAAAAGAAAATCCACAGAGGACCAACACCGCAAGGTAGATAAGAGAATAAGCGGGATCAATAACCCCATGGCTGCTTCTATTGCAAGCAAAGTACTGGCCGAGCAAGACGAACAAAAACGGCGCCGACTAGCGGCATTAGGGAGATAGGCTGTCACCGACCTTGCCCTTTCATATGACATTCCTGCATTTCCACATTGATATAGCTAAAGACCTTGGCTGAGTATTTGTAAATACACTAAGCAATGAGCTTCCTGGGATTGCAGAACATATATAATCATCGACAGACCAGATGTAAAGTAGAAAAAAAAAAATACATTCGTCTCGGAAAGCCTTTACAGCTCATCCTTGCCTTGGGGTTCCTGGGCCTTGGCGGCATCGCACACCACAGGCGTACCAACCTCGATCTTATAAACGCACTTCTCAGCCTCCATGACCTTCCAAATCTCCTCGGTCTCATGGCAAGCCAGCCATACGTCGGTGCGGCGCTTGGGGCCGTTCCAGCAGCCCTGGCCATCCTCGTACTTGAGAACTAGACGCTTTCCGGCGCCCAAACCCTTTCCATCTGGCTTTTCTTCCTCGTCCGACTCCTCCCAGCTGAACTTGTCAAAGGTTCCCATGTGGCTCTGGCCATGGCCCTTCTTGCTCTTCTGGTGCGTACGACCCATCCAGCACACCTCATACTCGTATTCGCCACTGTTAATAGAAATGCACCTGTCCTTGAGCGCGCGGAAGATTCCCTCCGGGCCGTAATCGCTGCTCAAGTCATTCTTGGCTTGCTCAAGATCGCGTGACTTGGTGGCAACGTTGCGTTCTGACGCCTCGAAGGCTTCACGAGCGATTCTGACGGATGAGCTTTCGCCAGCGTTTTGGGGCTCGGCAAGAAGACCGTTATCAATCATCCACATGCGAACCGCAAGAATCTTCTCGCGGATCGAGGTGCGCAGTGCTTCAGGGAGATATGCCTCAAAGTTGAAGACTGTTTGTAGAACTTTTGTTAGTATGTAATGGCGGGTAAATGTGGATTTTGCCCTGATATTGTCATGCAACAAAGCAGGCAACTTACTAATATCAGCATCCAAATCTTCAGCCTCTTCGAATTCGGCCCAGTTGATGCCGCTGTGTTCGTTGTCTTCGCGCAGCAACTCATTCATATCAGAGTCCGGCATGTACTCACGCGAGACCTGGGCCTGCGAAGCAGCGTAATCTTCCCACGACTTGATAGCAGCTTTGACACCCTCGTCGTTGAAATTAGGGTTGTACTCCTCCTTGAACTTGCGCAGAATATGCTCCAGCTTGATGACCTTGTCAGTTGCATCATCGCGTTGGTCCAATGCTTCATCCAACGCCTTTTTAAGACCGCCCACACGCTCCTTGGCTAGGTTGATGAGGATGCCCAGTTTCCCGGCCTTAACTGGACCGCGGACAACCTTACCGCGCTCAGCCTTTTCAGCGTCGTTGCGCTTCCGCTCTAGCTCATCGCGATTGGCCTCTTCAGTCTTGAGTTCCTGTTGCAGAGCAGCGATGCGCTGGGTGATTTGCAGGCGCAGCTTCTGGGCCTCAGCCAAAATGTCGGTCTTCTTCTTCAATGCACGGTCTAGTGCAGCCTGCTTTTCAGCGGCCTTCTGGCGGAATTCCTTGCCAATTTCAGCACACTTATTAGGGCATTTGATGCCACCAGCGCCGGCCCACTCGTCCGTGCCATCACAACATAAATCGTAGTCGCACACACCATCATTGACAAACATAAAAGGAACATAAGCTCCAATATGGCCAGAATTAGCACACCAGAAACCAGGCAGAGCATTGCTTGTCTGGGTAGTTCCCGAGGCTGTACCGGGCAAAGGTTGAGGCGGAGAAAGGACGTCAAGACTGGCACAGGCAGCAGTTCCAGGTTCATCGGAGCCGTCGGGGCAGTCGCAGGATTTGTCGTTGATTTGGCTCGGATCTATATTGATTTCGGGGTAGTTTATGCAGGAGAAGCTGTCCTTGGAGCTGTAGTGCTGGGCGTCTGTTGACGGGAATAGTCAGTATAATGAGTATAAGTCGGCCGCCGTTAAAATCGAGCTTACACTCTGGACCAACACCTCGGGGCAAGGCTTTGGATGCCGAAGCTGCCGAGAGCAAGCTTGAAGTGCCGATGAAAAGGGCTAGAGACTTCATGGCGAGGGAAATGGAGTGTGGTGCTCCTCACAGCCAGCAAAGGTTGTACACTACCAAGACAATAGACGGCGAGAGAAACGAAAGGAAAAAGGGCTGGTTCTCAAGTACGCATGTGAGAGACAAAGTATACACGTGTAAGAGTCCAAACGGGATAGATTCACCGTGGTGCGGTCACCAAAGCTTAAGCTTTTGTCCGGGTACGATACTGTGTGTGTGCTTAGCTGATGCTTGGGTATCTGAGAGCTCTCCCCCAGATTCAACTTAACAAGTAGACGATCTTCTTGTTTAAGCTCTCAGTGCGAATAGCAGTGTCTTAACCGTGCTGGTTATCTTATCTCCGGGTGATCTCCGGCTATACAAGGGGCTCCCAGAATTTGTCAAACCCCGCCTACGTTTTTGTGATGCTCGCATCAACTCCAATGCCTATCTTGCCTGCCGCCAACAATCTGTACTTGTGCTCATCTTAGCTACCCTGACGTCTCTTATCGACCCTTGCGCAGGCCTGCTCGAAAACCCAGTCACCATGGCTTCCTCCCCATCGGCCGAAGATGATAGCCTTAAGAAGCTGGCACGGCAGCGCAAAGCTGCTATCACCAAGATGCAAAAGTCTGCGGCTCAGCTGCGCTGCTTGATGGAGGATAATTCTAGGCTCTGGGCCTCCTATCCAGATGAACTTACGGCTGAGGACTTGCAAGGCCATGCGAAAATCATTGGTCTCCTTGCAGACGCTCTAAAGCTTGTTAGCTCTCGCTGCGTGCAACTGCAGTTCATGGCATCCGCAGACCCGATAACGCCCAGCGCAGTTGGTACTGTGATAAATGAAATAGCCGCCAATATGGAATATCTCCCGAAAGGCGTCGGCCTGTATTGCCCAATGTTTTATACAGATGCTTTTTTCAGATCGATTCTGGTTCCAAGCCAAAAGATAGCTAACACGGTAATTTCAATCGTGCAGCTCGTCCCAGACCAAGGAGAGCCTATGAGTCCACAAAAAAAGAACGACATGCTACGTGATCTATCAGTTTTGGCGGATTTGGTAGATTCTCTGATTAAGAAGCTTGGCAAGGGCCCACGACAACTTATCATCGACGAACACATCACAGACACCCATGATTTACTCGTCGATGTGATTAGCGAATTGAATGAGTGGAAGGACGATTCCCTGGAAAGCCTTGAGAACGAAATCGAGTCGGCTGAGGACCAACAACACGTCCTGGAAGACGACCTAAGTCTTGCAGGTGACCATGACGTCCAAAGCATGGTTGATGAGATGGTCAACACGCGGACAAAAATCCCGAAGAAAGATGCCGCCCACATAATCGAACGAGTTGACACCTGCACCAAGCGCCTACGACTGCTTGCCCTCTTCTGCAAAGCCATCATAAAGCGCCGCATGTCCATATTGCCCACATTCCCCGCTAACTCCAAAGTAATAAGGCGTCTGCAATGTGTGATAGAAGTGATGAAAGCGTTGCAGCCAGCGGCAGACGAACTGGTCCATTCGTTTTATGAGCTGGAAATGAACAAGGTCAATGACTTTATGGACAGCATGATCCAGCAAGCTTTGCTTCTCAGCAAAACCATATATCATGACTGGAACGACAAGCCCGACGAGTTTACGGACTGGCTAGTCAAGTTTCAAGGCGGGCTACAGGGACTGGCATAATGGATGAAGAAGGTGTTTGTCTAGGCCTTTCTTCATTTTTTGCACCAGCCTTGACTTCACTTGGTTTTAGGTCACAATGGAGTTTCAGGTTTCATACTATAATCATTGCATTGGAGAACTTTGGCATCTTTAAAGATTGCCGAATAAAAGTAAGAAGAAAACATACGAAGAAGGGAATTGGAATGTTACCGAATGGTGTGCACAAAAAGAAAGGAATGCCTCAACGAAGGATAAACTCACGTGAAGTGAATCTCGACCTAGCCCAGGCATTGCATTGCTGCTGCATTTGCATGTAAAGCAGCTCGTCATCATCCTATCATTCTGTGATGGCTCCCTAGTAGCGCATGGCACGGTGGCTAGGAACCATGCGCTGGTTAGTGTTGATGTCTGCGTTTCTCGCTCGCTTGGCAGCAGCAGGAGGCTGGCCAACGAAGAGCTCGATCGCATCGACGATAAAGCTAGGGTTGAGAAAGGGAGCTTCCGACGTGCTGCCGGACAGCGCAGAGATGCTGATCTTGTTGCTTCCAGCAACCAGCTTGCCAGCAGGAATGGCAATATCGTACTGCTCGCCGAAACCGCGGTAAGCTCCGCGAGTGACACCGCGAGAGTCAATCTTGACGGGGACAGCGGGGACAGCGGCACTCCAGTCGTTGATGACAGCCTGAGGGCGGCCGCCATTGGCACTGACAGTAGTGGAGATGCGCAGAGTAGCAGCGCCAGGGTCGCTCTTCAGGTTGAAGGAAATGGTAGGAGTGTTGACGGATTTGAAGATGGCCATGGGGAAATCGGATGCCTTGCTAGTGCCGACCATGAACTCAGGAGCATCCCAAGCACCCATGCGCTTGTCAGACGGATGCATGCGAAGGAACTTGTCGCCGTTAAGCAACTCGAAAGGCTGCCCGTCAAACTCTCCAATCTTGAACAGCGAGTTCTCCGGCGCTTTGTAGCTACTAGCAATGCTCTTGCTGGTCGTCTTACCGGCAGTGACAGTCACCTTGGACGTAGCAACCTTGTACTCGGTCTGGTACAGCACCATGGTGTAGTCACCGGGCTTCATGGCGGGCGAAACAAAGGTGCCGTCACTTCCGGGCTTGGCCCAGTACTGGGCGGCATCGTTGAACCAGTGGACAACGGGCTGGAAGGGGGCGGCAACGCCAGTAGCCTTACCCGAGACCTTTCCACGCTTAGAGTCGGGGACGAAGCCCTTGATATCAAGCTCGCCAAAGAAGGAAGCATCAAAATCGGCCTTCTTGGGGATGTTGGTGTTGGTGAAGGACAGGACATAGGGGCCGTTCAGACCCAGGCGAGCCTTCTCAGTGGGCAGATGGCCCGAGTTCATGTAGAATGACAGGTTGATGGTTTTAGAGTCGGCCTTGTTGGAGTTGATGTCGCGGAAGAAGGGACCGCCCAGGCAGGTCTCCATCTGTAGTGGCACGAAGCAAACGTGTATGGCATCACCGCCCTCGCCGTAAGCGCAGTACGAGTCGGTGTCCATGTAGCGCTCGCTAGAGTAGAACTTGGAGCGAGTCTGGCCGTTGACCAGGAACACATCGGAGCCCTCGATGGTTTCGGTGTTTGCGGAGGTGTCAGAGGGATCACCGAAGGGGTACTCCTTGGGCAACACCTGAGCGTTGAGGCGGGCAATGTAGCGCGTCTCGCCGATGGAGGGCACGGCAGTGATATGAGTGCCCATGTACATGTTGGCCTCGCCCTCCTTGACAATGATGTAGTGGATCAGAGTGTCGGCGGTGCAGGTGACCTTGACGTAGTTCGCATTGTAGCCCTTGACAGTCTCGGCGGTGACAGTGGCGGAGCTCAAGCCGGATCCGATGTGGGTTCCACGGCTTGAAGACTGCAGCTCAGTGCCACGATACTTTATGGATTTGACGTCGCAGTTATTTCCAGCAATTGTGATAGCAAAAGAGTCTTTAGAGCCGGCATCGACGACGTAGTTACTACCAGACTTGGTGAAGCCAAAGGCAGCTGAGGCCGTAGAGGCAAAGAGGGTGGTGGCGCCGAACGCCTGCAAGATCATGGAGGCCTTCATGGCGAACAAGATGGATGTGTAGGTATGTGTGTTTTCTCCAGGAAACTGTGTATGCAGAGTGAGCGTTGATCTATATTCTCAAGATCGGCAGAGCAAAAAGAAAAAAAAGAGTGAAAGACGAACTGAGCGGCTTCGTCAAACCAGGACAAAGGCCAGCAAGAGGACTAGATGAGGTGGCACGCAGTGCAATGTAAAGAGTGAATGAGGGTGAGATGCAAAAGAATACGGGAGTGGAGGAGAGGGAAAGTATCTGTGATGGCGAGGCCAAGAGAAGGAGGATGGGAACATGTCTGGCACGGGGCCATGCTGTTTTATAAGAAAGGCCAGATGTGAGAGAGAAGGGGGAGGAAGGGAGAGAGCTCTTTGGCGCATGTCAAACTAGGACTTGGGCTTGGGGCCTAGCCAGTGTGCCAACTTACACAACAGCAACAGCAACTACACAACGGCTTACACGGCCCTTGGACATCCTTCGTCTTAATCTCCCCTACTCCTCCCTGCCCCATCCTTGCTTTCTCCTCGTTCTTCTAGCTCTTTCGATATACCTTATGTGTTGTACTGTCGCCGCCTTTCCTCGCCTTGGCTATCCGCTCTTCCCTTCCCCCTTCTCGATCTCATCTCTTCTGCGCACCACCCACTTTCGCTAATCTTCTCTTTCTCTATCCTGCATTTCCAAATGCGCCTCTTGTATTATACGACCTGGAATTTTCTCCGGCCACCGAACAGTTTTGTTTCCATAGCTTTGCCCGCTGGATCCGAGCATCCCATTTCTGATGTCGTCCCTGTTTGATGCTGGGCCTATCAGGAGAGATCCAGGGTAAAATAAAGCCCAGGCTTGAGAATCACAAGGGTAGGATGTGTCGCTAACATAACACAGACTTGTTACAACCGAGCAATCATTGCTAGTGTTTCATATCCTGCTCTTCGTGTCCTCTTCCGTTTTAGACAATAGGCAAGGAAAACCTACAGGCCAGGATCTACTGGGCAGGGCAGGACATTGTGTCTATACAGCATAGATAGATTCAGATGCCCCTTGACACTGGTGGAATCCCCGTACCTATACGATTTGCTGCTCTCTTTCAGGTATGCTGTTTGTCATCTCATCTCGGCAGTTATTTCTTTGGGCCTACCTTGCGCCGCAGCTTAAAGAAAGACGCTACTATATATTCGCGGTGGTCTAGGCGTAGTACTCCCGCCTTCCTATTCCCTCCGTGTCACTTCTCGCACATGAGATGAAGCATAGCCCAATCATGAGTGAAGACACGCCGGTTCTCTTTTTTGCATGTACATCCGACGGTGCTAACTATCCTCTGTGTCTGTGTTAGTCTCGCATCACCACCACGCTACGACCAGGCTCATTTCCCTTTGGCTGTTCGCGGTAGAATACCAAACCCGCCAAGTGGTTGCAGTTGTCTTGTTTTCCCCCTTTGCTGCAAGGGTGTAGCTAGAATGCCCCAGTTCCGCCGTTGGTGTTTGTTGCCTTTGTATTCTAGAATCAGGGTTGCTTGTGTTTTGAGAAGGCAAGCTAGCACGCCCGGCTCTCCTTACCATTTCGCAAGAACAAGCCTGGGGCACGCACAAACAGACCAATGATCATGTGCGTCTACCGCAACAGGGGCACACGAAAATGCCACAGCTCCACTTGTAGAGACAGGCCAAGAATTCACCGGGAAATAAAGGCTGAGATTTGTTGTGCGTTGAGACCTCTCCCGTGTTTCACCGCCATGCCACCATATGAGAGCACACCTTTTTCTTGCTCAGCTTCGATTCTCTTTTTTCTCCTTGGTGGGCTTTAACTCCGTCCTTGTCAAGGCCAAAGCCGCCGGGGATAGTGGTGCAGAAGAAGCTAGCCGTAAGTTGATGGCGTCACATGGAAAAATATCGAGGCTCGAGGCTGTTGTGCTCACTATTGCCAGCGCCGACAGGTTGCAGTCGAGGCCCAGAATCTCTGCGCAGAAACTGGCTATAATGGAGATAGTTTCCCTGTATGTTTCTTGACGTACATTCAATCCTAAACATGAAACACAAGCGTCGTTCGTTCTTGGTATGACACCTCTGGAAGGGGCACGAACTGCTATAATGCAGTGGTACGCTGCTACCGTCGATTCTAGTGTTGCTCTGCTGTTATGCCAGTTGCAAATCTCTCGTTCTAATGATCACCCAACCATGAGACGCTGCCGACTCGCATTTTGGGTGAGCGTTTCCCTATTGGTATGTATGTGGTCTTTTATGCTTGCTTTCCTCCCTCCAATTCCCTCAACCACCATCGCGCATCGTCATCTTTTTCCTCTTTTTCTTCTTTCTTTTCCCAATCTCGATTCCAACCATGAACCGCCCCCCCCCCCCCCCAAGGTCCCAAGGTACTGCAATTAAGGCCCCTGTTTGAAGAATCCTGCAAGGGGCTCTTAGACTTGCCTGCTAGTCGTCTTGGTAGCTAAGAAAATTGAAAGTCGAAGCGATGAAGCCTCTGTCCTCGTTATTTATAGAAACCCCAGTCTATACTAACCCTTATAGTCGAGTTAGAGTGTGAGCTTCTTCAGAGGAGCACGTATGCTCCCAAGCAAGCTTGTTACTCGCCT
>NETT01000395.1:0-17834 GCA_003449175.1 Ceratocystis smalleyi
GGGGGGGGGCATGTGGTGTATTTTGCAGACGTAAAAATAGCATCACGGACGAGGAGGGGGGAGGGGGAAACCGTAAAGTGGGACTCTCCTTTACCATACTGCAGCTGTTTTTCGAGTGCCTTGTATAATTTATCTAGTTTATATATGCCTTGGCTAATTTATTTCGTCAACGACAGTCCCTCGTTATTCTTCAGTTCGTGGGGATGCTCTATTTTGTATTTTATATTGTATTTTGTGTTTTGTATTTTGCATTCCATTTTCTTTCTATTTCCTTTGGTTTGTTTTATCTTGTTTTATTCAATTTCATTCCATTCAAATCATTCCATACTTGACACTTCATACTTCATACTTCATACTTCGTACTTTTTGTTTTTCTTATTTCGCTTTATTCCACCCCTGCTCCGTCGGTTCCTTTTTATTTTATTGTTGTATACTTTCTCGTGCTATTCTATACCACTTCTTATTCCACGTTATAGCCCTTCTTTCTTTTCTCTTCTATTCTTCTCTCCGGATTTTATCGCTTTTAGCGCCTTATCCTGTCTCATTTCTTTTCTTATCCAACCTTTTATTTTTCCCATGTTTAGCAAAACCTAAACGAGCAATGAAGTGTCCACTCACCAGGCATTTATGCTAGTGGCTGAAAGTGAGGGATACAACATGCTTAGTGCCATCCATCACTCTACAGCGGACATCAGTGTCAAGGCCGCAAGGCCCTAAGCTGGCGATTACACCCTCAGCAGCCCTAGTACATTTTCCGAGGACTTAGGGGCTGCTGGGCCGACGGGTGGCTTAGATCTACAGAGGGTACCAGCCTGCAGAGCTGTTATAGTTTCAGTGGATGGATTCCGCTTTTACATCATCGGCTGGCTACGACAACTAACAAAAATCCAAGGAGAAAAAAGAAAAAAGAAAAAAAAAACAACCAAGAGAACGGCGGACATGGTGGGATCGATCGAGGCTCATTTCCACGGCCAGAACTTTCCTGCGTATAGGGAGCAACCGAGTTTAAAGCAAAAATAGAGCACAAATATTGAAAATCAAATAAACACCAATAAATACTGTCGGCGTCGGGACTTGCAGCGCACCTCACCTTTTTCGTTAGCGGGGCCTTTTCTTTTTGGCTGCTGTCTTGCCGTATTCCTATGACTTGCGGCCATCTGGGCATGTTTTCTGTTTTTCTGCTTCTTTTTTCTCTCTTGAATCGTCCCCGCCAACAATCATCTTCGTTCGCCTTTCGCTGTCACTTAAATCTTGCCTTGGCAATTCTGCCGCGCTTTCCTTCGTTCGTTTCTATCATCGCTTCTCTGTTTCGCCGGGAAGGCAACCACTCACAAGGGCTCTCTTCTGCCCCCGATATCTCACCGCTTTCGAAGGCCTGCCTCTCGTCAACTTGGGCCTTTTTTCTTCTTCCCGTCGTCTACCACTTGCTGCTCTTGTTATTCTCCTATTAATTCTTTTCCCCCTCGCCTTCCCCCCCCTCCCCTCTACACCCATACCTCTGGTTCTCAGTCGTCGTCCTCTCGTTAAAGCCATATTCATTCTTTTTTCTTTCCTGCTGTCCTGTTGCTCTGCTTCTGCTCGGCTTCACCTAGAATAGCTGGCTTCACTGTCTCGCTGCTACTCCCTCCACGTTCCCCATCCTCTTGACTTGGCCCTCACCACAAGCAATCGCATCAGTGTCGCTACTTTCGTGCTTCTCTTTCCATCTTCGACCACGCTCATTGTGCTTCTCTTCATCCAGTGCTCTCTCTCCATTTACACACACACACACACACACACACACACACACACATTTGCTCCCTTGCAACCATGTTTAGTCTACGGTGGATCGTCAACGGCGCTTTGATGGGCTTGCCCGTCGGTGTCACTCTTGCAGTCCTGTTCGCAGTCCAGCCTTGGGACCCCAGCATGGGCTCCGGCGAAGGCAGCCGAAGCGGGCCGTGGTCTGGAACCGACAACAAAGTCATTACTAGCACGTACTGTGACAAGACTGTCGGCATCACCCCTCCGGCCAAGGGCATGCAGTACACCTGTAAGTTTTGCTTGCCCATGTGTGACACACTGCTAGTTTATGGGCATACGGTGGCTAACTGCTTCGTTTTTCTCGCTTCTAGTCAACCCCAACCAGTGGGGTATCGACGCTGACACCGTGGGTGGTCTTTGCATGAACGTAAGTTTTGCCGCTCTGCAGACTATCGCTGGCCCCTGGCTCAATCGCTCTCCGGTATCTGACCATGCTCACATGCTGACCTGCCCTTCTCGCAGGTTACTGCCAACAACAATGGCACCTATGCCACCAACACTACTGCTCCTCTATGGTCTACTACCTGGTCGTACACTCAAGGACCCGATACTCAGCCCGTCCGCGCTTTCCCCAACGCCATGATTGATAAGGTTCTTCCCGACCGCCTGTCCGACATCACTACCTTCAAACTCGTCTTCGACTGGAGCTACGGCCAAGGCAACGAGACCGCTGAAACTACCGACATAACCACCCTGACTGCTAACTCCCTCAATGCCAACGTTGCCATGGATTTGTTCATTGATTCCGACAGCACCAAGGCCCAGAACTCGAGCCAGGCGACCTACGAAATCATGGTGTGGTTTGCTGCCATTGGTGCTGCTACGCAGCCCATTGGTTTGAGTCAAGGTGCTGTCGCTACGGAGACTGTCGGTGACATTACCTTGTAAGTTTCTTGATTGCAAAGCCTTGTTTTATCATTGCACTCGCTGACTTGCAACCCTTTCTGCTATTTCTAGCTCTCTATACACCGGCCAGAACTTCCTGGGCCAGAACGTGCTAAGTTGGGTTCCCGCGTCCGCTGTTGAGAAGATCGATACCGATGTGCTGCCGCTTGTTACCAAGATTCTGTCCATGTCAGGCGATAGCTATCCTTCGGATACCGACTACCTAGGCCATCTCTCCATTGGAACTGAAGCTTACTACTCTGACGGCTTTGTCACCTTTTCTGTGTCGGAGCTGGCTGTCGATTTGAGAACGAAATAAGCGCATTATTCTGGTAAAAAGAGATGGTGCTTTTCCTCGCTTACAGTCTTTAGCCTCCTATATGTCCCCTCTCTATTTCATGCCCTCCTCCGGACCTCCTATCGCTTGTCTTTTTTTTTTTCTTTTTGCTTCTACGGGGCTGACAATCTCTTTTGCACGACCCACGAACGACTTGAATCTTTCTTTCCCATCCGCTTTGTGTACTGTTTGCTTGTTCGTTATCGTATAGCTGCCATTAGACTTCTTTACTGTCCTGGTGTTTTTCTCAAGTTCGTCCCGTTCCCTTGATTTCTCTTATTCTGTTCTTGTCGGCTCGGCTATTGTTATTGTTATTGTTCTTTTGCTTTTTCTGTTATCTACATATGGAGTCTTTCCCCTTACTGTCCCAATACGATTCTCGATGTTTTCTTCGTCCTCTCGTGCCCGCGGTGCGCAATTTAAAGCCAACTTTAACCCTGGTGATGAAGTAACCGCGGCACCGCTCTAGGGTTATGCATGTGTACATCTAGATCCACAACAGTGCTCGCCGTCACCAGCCGACTATGACATCTTCTATCTGCTGTTTCCAAGGCCCCTCCCTTGGCGTAAATTGTATACAGCTTGACCGCTACGAACTGGCGGAATCTCCCTCGCTACAACCCCTCGCAGAAGCCTTCTACAGATAGCCTTAAACAAACCCGGCAAAAAAAAAAGGAAGAAGAAAAACACAAGAAGAAACCACCGCATACACACATTGGCCATGCAAACTCGACCCAGGGCTAGGGAGAGAGACGAAAGGGACCGGGAGAAAGTGGCAGTGGCAGTGGCGGTGAGGGGCGAGTATGCCCTTTCGTGGCTTAGACACCACCCACTTGCCGTCGGGGGCCACCCAGACTGAAACCGAGACAGCATTGCCTGCGAAAAAAGAAAAAGAAAAAGCCCCCCCCCCCAAGCCAAAGGACTCATTACGTGGTGCAATAGGATGTTGTGCTCGTATTGCGAGGAGACTACAGATCTACATGATGGCATAATGTCTAATCGGGGCACAGTCTAGTAGGTCGGCATGCTAGCTGAATACATAAAAGTATTGTACACGGGCTCCTATCATGTGAGGTGCTATACATGTCCAATTCACGTCCGAGGCTTGATCATGGGTAAACAGAAGATGAGAGAGACAAATGAGAAGAAAAAGAATTCTCAGAGTGGGATAGTGTATTGGTTAACGGAACAGTCTGTCCGGTAAGATCAGAGTTGCCCACAAGTTGCCCACAAACAGCACCAGGCGCCAGGCCTATTCAATATTGATGTTGTCATTGTGTCTAGCTTTTCCTTGAAAGAGATGAGCCCCCCTTTGAGAGAGGAAGGGGGTATTGCACGGAAAGAGGGTGTTGATGAAGATGGACATCAAGATGTGAGTATGACGGGTGTATCATGGAAGAAGAGACTTACAACCATGCGGGAATCTTGGCATTAGCCAGAAGAACACCGAGACTCGGGAATAATAGCCCCAAGCAAAAGAAAAAGAAAACAGGAAGAACAAAAGGAGAGAGGATAGCTTATCTAGGGCTATGGAAAATGCATAGATGTGAAAGCCTGATTCCAGATACCAAGAAGTGCGAAAAGAAAAAAGAAAAGCGGGATTGGCTGGGTGCTTGCGTATATCATCAAATCATAACGGCCATAACAACAAATAGCAAAAAGGAGAAAACAAGACCAAGAAATAGCAAGTCTAGATATGGACATATGAGATAGAGTCCTTTTGAGGCAAGAGAACGGCAGGACAAGCGTTTTGGTGAGCAGGTTGGTGTGAGTGTGCATGGTGGCAGCAACAACATGTGGAATACCAACAATCTGAGCTGTAGTAGTAGAAGTGACATCAGAGGTCGCTTCAGAAACGTAAAAACAGGGGCAAAGAAATGAATGACGTGAGGAAAGAAAAAGAAAAAAAAGAAAAAGAAAAAGAAAAAAAAGAAAAAAAAAGAAGAAAAAAAAAAGAAAAAAGGAAAGAAAAAAAAAGAAAAAAAAAACCTCCCCCAACGAAAACAAGTAATGAATGTACAGAGTCAGCAAGCTGCAGCTTGCAGCTTCTGCCCAGTCTGTAAAGTAAAGAACGCTAGCCCATGGCTGCAAAGAATGTGGTGTCCTGATATCAAAGAGGACGGGTGCCTTTTTAAATTTTTTTTTTCTTTCTTGAAGATGTAGATCGGACCGGAGACAACTAAGGTGTCATAAAACGTATAAACGTAGAAGCAGGACAATGAAGCTGCTGTCTGTTGAATTCAATGCACATGTCGATATCCACTTGCACTACACCGAGCCGAGTCATGTCACACAGGTACTGCAATTACACAGGTTTGCTTATTTTGACGGCAGTAACATCTCTCCTCGAAAGGGGAGCGATTGCAATGAAATGCCCATCATCAAAAGCCAAGCTGGGGTGTTGGAAGCCTGTCTGGGTTGATACGAGAGTCACCCAATCCAAAGTCAAGTTATTGCTGAGCAAATGGGTGGCAACGAGACTGACGGTGAACAAAAACAACGGCCAAGTGCCAAGCTTCTGCCGGGCAAGACAGCAAGCAACAAGGTGCCAACTAGGACACCGTGGACCGTAGAATCTCCCGGCCAACAAACTTGGCTAGAAACGGATCTAGCTCGATGGTGCGGAAGCGGCCTTCCCACTGCGCACACCAATCATCGTCGAGCCATGCATGTGACATGGTCTCAGACCAAGACACAACCTCAACAGCCCAGCCCCTCTTGAGGGCCCGCTCAACAGCCATTAGAAAGCCATCAGAGAACTGGGCAGCATTGGCATCACCAGTCGCGAGTACCATAACGCCAGGCAGTTCTTCGTCAAGCACACTCTGCGCCATTTTCAGATGCAAGAGTTCGTCAACGCATTGTTCGCGGCCACCGAGATTTACCTTGGTGCCACTACTATGAGAAGACTTGGATACGTCGGTGACTGTGCGGTTGAGGATGTGGACATTATAGTGAGCCCTTTTGGCATCGATCGCATAGCTTGGCCAATGGTTGGGTTTGCTTGTAGAGCCGGCTAGTTCACAACGGGCAACTTGGCGGCTACGACAGAGAACCTTGTTGAATGCCGAAAACAAGAAGTTGGGTGCAGTAGGAAATGGCTGGTTCTTGGGAATGCCCATTTCAGACTTGCATGCGTCGTAGCATCCAATGATGATATTGGACATGTCAACAAATATGTGGAGAGGACGTGCGGCTGAAGGTATCGACATGGCCCAGCTGGCATCACTATTTTTGAGGGAACGTAGGTAGGTTTTCCATTGGGCTGACTTGGGCAAAGAGCCAGAGGCAGAGATGTGGATATCTGCGCCTGGGTGCCGTGTAGGCGAGCGACTCGGATAGCTCATATTAAGAGACACGCCGGATGAGGCTTCAGCTGAGAGGGGCTTCTTCTTCTTCTCTTTCTTAGGAGGAGAGGAGACATTAGCAACTGGGTGCTGAGGGATGGTAGTTGGGGGAGTGGAGGTCTTTTTGGTAGATGAAGAAGCAGATGCGGGTGCGGGTGCGGGTGCGGGTGCAGGAGCGGATGCGGATGAAGATGGGGGTGAAGAAGAAGAAGAAGAAGAAGAAGCAGTAGAGGTGGAGGAGTGGGGAAAGCTGGGTGGGATGGCCGTGGTAGCCGTAGTTGCGGCACTAGTACTAGTAGGCAAAGAAAACGGCTGGACGGGCGTGTGTGATGGGACCTGGCCTTGAAGTGTACTAGAATACGGGGGTGGTGGAGTGGGCGCTGGTGTGTCAGGCAGTCTTTGAAGATAGTTGGCTATGGCAGGACCAAAGTTGCCATGTCTTTTTGTATCCTGGGGGATGTCAAACTGGGCGTTCGATGAGGCACGACTCTTGATTCGTTGGGTAGCACTGTGACTAGGAGGTGGGGAAGACCTAAAGGACTCACGAAGGTCTTCACCAACTTGGCTAGGGTTTACTGCTCTGGAGGAAGCTGGGGAAAACGGCGAGCGCCTGGGAGAACGCACGGGGGGCGGACGCACGGGGAGGTTCTCTAAGCATGGTTTGGGGTGTTCATGTTCATATCTAGACGAGGGCGAGGGCGAGGACGAGGAACGGTTGGCCGGGGGGTCTTTACATTGTGAACGATGGTGCCGGATTTGGGGACACTCTGTTTGTTCTTTTGTAGAGTCTCGCTGGCAAATGCTCTGTTGGAGGAAATGTTGAACTGCAGAGAAGTCACCCAGGAGGGGGGCGGTGGTTGCGGGAACTGGCGATACAGGCGGTGTCATCTGAGCAAAGATATAGGGAAGAAATGGGTGGCTTGAGGCCATTTCCAAGAAAGCAAAAAGAAACAAAACAGAAGATCAATACAAGAGTAGCAGGCTGGACAGGGAGAAAAGGCGCAGGATGAATTTGGGCTGTTGTAGAAGGACAAAGAAAACAACGGGAAAAAAAAAGGAAAAAAAAGAAAAACAAGGCGGACGAAAGGTTGCAGCAGGATATTGGATGTACCGCCGAGTAGAAAGTAGGAGAAAAAACGGGAGATTCAAGAGAAGACAAAAAAAATAAGATCCCGTAGAGACAAGATGTCCGTAAATAAATAGACCCAAGGCCCTGAGACTAGAAATGCGAATCTTCTTGGCCTAGTTGGTTTGATGCGGTGGCGATCGGTTGTCCAGACCAGGGCAAGGCGATGATGGATGGATGAATCAAGAACCAAGGCGGAAGCAGATAGAAGAGCCTGTCGACAAGGGTGGCTAATTTGTACGTGTTATATGCGTCTGATGCGTCTGCGTCTGTGCCTGCGTGTGTATGAATATGAATGTTTGTATGTGTACGTTTCTTCTTCTTCTCTTCTTTTTTTCTTTTTTCTTTTTTTATGTCCTTTTTCCTATTTTTTTTTTTTTTACTTTTTTGAGTACGCTCCAAAAACTAGTTCTTAAGTGCAAGTATTATTGCAACAGGGCAAAACAGAGCAGGACAGGCCACCACCAACCAGCAAGCAGGACGAGGAGAAAGAAGAGGCGGTGACAGCGAAAAGCAGGTGTCGCAAGAAGACAGAGGTGGACACAAAGTCTAGCAGCAATGGAAAAGAACTGAGCAGTCGAAAAGCGAAACAAGCTTGGCTGGATGAAAGTGGTGTGTGATGCGATGTATTGTTTGTCGGAAGGAATGCGGAGTCGGACGTCGGAGGAGCCAATAAAGACCTGCCAGCGCACAGAAAAGCAGTGTCCAAAGAAGAACAGCGATTATGGAAAAGACGCAAAATGGACAGAGAAAGAAGGGCTGGACAAAACAAAAAGGAAAAGACCGGACAAGGGGGCAGGGCTGGGGGGATATGGGCTGGTAGCAGAAACGGGAGACTTCCGAGTAGAGTATATCGAAGAGCTGTGCGTGCGCCTATGTTTTTGGGGCGTACTTTTTGGCGTGTATTTATGTAGAGAAGACCGCTGCGAGAAAAGAACCGCGAAGAGCCAGCAAGCCGACACGAGGAGGGGGCAGCAAGGAGCAAGTCTGGCCAAGATAACGAATGGCCGAAATCGACGAGGCTTTAGCCTTGAGGCTATAAGGCCGGGGCACAGATGGCGGAGGAGGAGACAAGGAAAGAGGTTGACGCCTAAAAATGTAGAATTAGTGCTTTACTTGGGCAGCTTGTCGCAGTATAGACAGAGCAAGGCAACGGCGATGGTGATGCTGGATAACAAAATATGACGACGTATATGTTGTGTAGAAAAGACAGAAAAGTTTTCATCGTGGTAATGAAAACTAGATGTGGGAAGAGAATTATACATCTGGTAATATCCCCAAAAGCCTGAAGCCCGGAAGAAAAAAATGCAGCACAATTGCACATCCAATTGGGCCTGGATGATGTCATTCGTGGATTTTCACAAGGCAATAACCCTCATTCACTCACAGCCAACAAAAAGACGAAGCCTAAATGCTACAAAGTACCTGTACACGAGGCAGACAGGGGTCAAAATGGCCAATCAGAGGCGACGAGCGAATCGCAGAAGAATATTTCCTATGATACTAAAAAACAAAGAAGCCCAACCCAACACCAGAATCAGAATCACAGACAGCCGGTAGAAACAAGGCACAAAGCCGCGGCACATTCTCTCTGGAACCCCCCTTCAACCAGCTTTTCTTCTCAGCCCTATCACAGTCAAACCTTATTGCACGCAAGAAGCCAGCCTAGGCAGGTTTGATGAGATCGGATTCCCCTGCCAGCACAACACAGTTGCTCCGAAATGTTGGTAGCTCGACGCCGGTAGTTGCGGAATTTTTGCATTGGAATCAACCCATCACCAGACGCCAACGGACTGGACTGGCAAAGGCTTTGATGTGCACAACATCGCCAACGCACAGGCATACTCTGCTATTACTTGCATACATACGTATACTCGCCATGCTACCCGCATGCATGTATCCGCTATATGCGTATAGCCCACGGCCGTTTTAGCGGCGAAGTCTGCTGCTCGACTGTCCACAGCCCGCCACCGAGCTAGAGGCTGTCTGGTCTTGTGCATTGCTTCTTTTGTACACGCACCTGCTCAATCTGATCTTTTGTGTCCTAATGCAGTCAGATAAATATCAGGCTGGAGCTTCGTACAGGCATTCCGTTCCACTCTTGCACTTGATGGCCTGTCTCGTTACTGCACAAAACATGTAAGCTGGCTGTATGTGCTGTCCTTTGCAATGCGCTGTCTACGCTTGCTCGGAGTGGTGGCCTGCCTTTTCTTCCCCTTTTGCTGCTGGGTCCAAGGAACAGGCACGCCGTCCACTTGGACAGCAAGAAGACAAACACAATGCGAAAGGAGGGGGCGGGGGAAAGGATCTGGAAAGCGATAGAACAAGTTGCGCGAGAAATTCAGGTTCTTGATTTGACCATGCAACCACATACAACGCTTTGATCTGCATCGGAGCGGAGAGAGAGGGGGAGGGGCGTAACAGGCTTGCTCTAGATCGCTGTTCTTACAGCTTGGAAGCGGGGGATTGCATAGATAGCTGACCTTTGCGTGTCTGCTGTGGTCTAGCGTCCTCTGTTGGGCTGGCAAAGACTTGGACATGGATGCTTTTGTGTTAATTTCGGCCCTCGTGTCTTGTTTGATTGATGTACGTCTTGACAAGAGATGCAAGGTACTCACGGACCAACTCGGTCTGCGACTTCTACCCCAAACATCCTGCCCTTCCCCTTCCCCGCCTGGCCGTCTCCCTTCTGCGCCCGTTCCCTCGTCTTCTGCTCTTATTTTGGCGCCCATTGTCAGGTAGTCCAGCTGGTAGAGCGAGCCTAATAATGCAGCGTAAATAATAACACAATGCTTGGTTATTGACTATGGACCATCACACGGCCAGCATACCAGCAGTTTGTGATTTGCATCTCACCACAGACCCTTGGTGCTGATTGGCCTATAATTCGAAGCTTCAAGCACTCCTTTTGCCTGGTGGGTTGCTGGCTTGTTCCATCGCACCCGCCTCACCGGTCATGGCCCAGAGTACCTTGCTCAACCACTGTCTTTTTCAACAGTTGTATATTTTTACACTTTTTTGGGGTTTCGCTCTGTCCTTTCTTGTATCTGCTCACTTACCGACATTGTTCTCTGTATCCAGCATGTAGGACGTGCAAGACATGCAATACATGCATGCATGTGTGTGTGCGTCCTTGGATACAACAGTACAACACGCACACGTAAATGCTGTTCCCATCATCTGCAGAAGCCCTGGTTATTTTGCTTCTGAAGCCTGCCAACACATACAGCAGGGTACCAATTATCGAACAGCAGCATCTGGATGACATGTAGGAGGATCTGTTATGACTAAACCAGCCATCCGCCTCTCGACTTCTCTCACTAAAAACACAGTTTCGTATCTCAGGCCTCTCGGCGGCTCTTGCGGCTGCCTCTGTGTTGTGGGCGGTTTTTGTTGTTGTTGTTGTTGTTGTTATTGTTGTTATTGTTGTTATATGTTTTCTTCCTTTTCTTTTTTTTCGCCTTTTGGGCCCTTCGGGCGCCTACAAAGCTCACGTGCATGCTGACTCATCCGCCTCACTTCTTCTGGAACTGGAAGGAAGAAAGGAAGAAAAAAAGGGTGCCATTATTTATGCTTACATAAGCGTCCAGGGGTCCGCACCGGTACCGTAGATCTGTTGGCACCCCACTTTGCCGGCGTCGGCTAGAGCACCGTCTTTTGATCATATGAAGACCGGGGGGGCTACGTGGATCAGGGCAAGGCCTTCATTTGGCAAGGCCTTCCGCTTCGCAGAGCCACGGGAGGCGCAAACGAATAGCTCTAAAGAGCCTGGCTGGATCGGACATCTTTTGGTTGGACTCTGCTATTTGTCCGCCAGCCATAACACCCTGCCAGTGCCACCTGCAGCCACGCCGCCATGTTTGAAGTGCGTTGCCAAATATCATGATACTTCAAATCATATGAGTCTCTTTTCCCACTAACTGTCTTCGTATTTAGTGATGCGTCAATTTTCATCGGCCTTCGTTGCCAGTCTTCTTTAAGCGCCCAAAGATAGGGCTGGCATGGCAGGTGTCACTCCTCCTCAACTCCCATGGCTCGAGCAATAGCCCTCATTTGACAGGCCTCTACCAACCACCGTTTAGTTGATCCGCCGTTGCACAATGTACTCGGAGAACTTGAGGCTGCAGTCCTGGATACAGCTTCGATCTGTATAGAACCTGGACTGGCACTCTCAATAGCACGACGATACAGACAGGCTGGGCTCGCTTGCGTAAAACATGGAGTGAAGCTAGCTATCGGGTGAAACCACTGCGGCTGCATGGAAGGGGAGTGCTTGCTATGGTCCACTTGCCATAAAAAGGCGTGTCCGTCATACTATGCGACTCGTGCAGTTATCGCTGGTCCCATAATATTAGCTGGAATCTAGAATCCGACAGATGATATAGAGCAGGAAACGAATCTCCGCTTTGGCGCCTTTGCGGGCCATTATTGTAGTACAACCTAGCAGGTGTTGATTTGCGTGAATAGAAGACCATAACTATATCTACAGCAAGGGCTACATGCGGCAGCAGATATACGTCAGGCTGTATACTTGGTTTGTGCCTAATGTGACTGATCAATGTAACCGACGCGAGACCTAAGGCCATTAATACACAAACAAGGCTTCACAACACAGTTACCACAGGAAGCTAGCTCTAGCAAGCGCAGCGAGATAGAAGGATTGCCGTAACGTAATAGGATTTGGGGCTGAGTGGCTAGCTACCCTAACCTCAACTAACATACTACGCTTGCATTATACCGACGCAACGTCCTGACCTGTTTGATTCATAGTCTCCCCATCAACTAAAGAACGGTTTAGCCAAGCATGGAATAAGCTGTACCCCAAGCTTGATATCAGCGCTCAGCGAAGCATGAGCATTGGCCAGTTCGTGGCTAGCCAAGTTGACTTGGCTCGTGTTATATCATTGGCCGAATTTAGATGAAACTCTCACGTTTATATCAAGCGATGGTAGTTGAATGGTCACAATATGCATCTATCCCAGTGAAACCTCCCCATAGCATTCTCGTCTGTCGCTTTTACTGCCACTTCTGCTGCGGCTGTACAGGAGCCGACCATGGGCATCTGCAATGCCCAATGCGTTAACCTCCGGCATGCTTGCACCGCCAAGGTCTTTGCCTTGGCTCTTGCATGGTGCTTGGCTTGAGTAACTACGGATTCGGCCGTATTATGTTAAGTCATGTAACTGGCCGTGTTTACCCAAAGCTGGCCCTATCATTCGTTGACATTGCGTAGTGCTTGATGAAAGACATGCCAGCGTGCTTTCTGGTACAACTGCCTAGTCATGCGAAGACATATGTGTAAGAGTACTAAGCGGCAGTGGCGTAGTGTAATTGGCTAGAGCCTTTGGAATAGCAATGCCAGTTTTGGGAGGTTGTTTGATCGACACTTACAGGCAACTCTTCGACAGTGCGCCGATACATTCAGCTTTCAATGTGGTTGCGGTACCCAAGTGCTGTTACTTGCTGGTAGCTATTTTTTGAAAGATCCGGATCGTGGCATCCCGGGCGTATTCGATCTCGCCCTGGCCAGCTAGAAATGTCGAACAACAGATGGCTAATCGCTTGTAACAGCTTGGCTGATCGAAAAATAAGAGCGTTGCAGTCCATTCCAAGTAGAAAGTAGAACCATACCCGCCCCTTATCTTCTGGCAGCGGAATTTCACGTTGGGCAGATATTGCCTCGTTCACATGCCAGATACGCAAGCAAGAAGCGCTGGAAGGAGAAGCAAGGTAAAGATCACATGCAAGTCAGGCTGCAGTGAGCGAAAGCGGCCAATGGAAGCGAAATGCCGTGGGCTTTGTCTATATCACGTCGGTACTCAAGAGCTAGAGTCTACTTTTATATCACCAATTAAGAAGGCAAATTCAATGCGACACGGCTCTTCAAATATGTCAGGCAGTACAGTCGGGCATTGGGATTTCAGAGTCTATTCATGGAGCAGCGGTGATTAGAGGCGGCATATCGTATCTCTAGCGTTAGAGGGTGACTGTGTGCAGCATGAAGCGAGAGTCAATGTATATTGTACAAGCCAAGGACAGGCTGTCTTGCGCATGCTATACAGCGTTGATTAATTGGGCAGAATTAAGGAGGCTCATAGCAGCCAGCCACCAGCCATGACTGGAACTGGATGGATGGATTGCTACATTAAGAACAGATGTAGGTAGAGATGCTGGAACACTTGGTTATAGTGCCATGACACCATTATGTGCACCGGGCTTTGGGGGAGGGGCGCGTCACGAGAGCAATATCTCCCCGAGTCGGTCAAGGTGTCTGTCATGCTAGGTGTTGTTGGTTGGCAAATGCCCAACGTTGGTTGGTGAGGGTACACTGAGAAGTATCTGTCCATATCAGGGACCCAAGGCAAAGTAGGCTTCGGTGAAATGAGACTAGTGAAGAGACGGTACCCAACGCCCGCCATGTATGCTCCGGATCGTCCAGGAGCCCTGGGCTGGCTAAGGAGATCGCTCGGGCTTTAAGATGTTTAAATTTACAGTTACCAACTATCCCAGGCTCAACTTGTGTGTTAATCAAAATAATATTCTATATCAAGTGAAGAGAAGACATCGACACAAATCCAAAATCGACTAATGTAAGCAAGCAAGTATTTTCCAATATGTTGACCTCCTGTTTCTAAGTTATCCCCTCTCCTCGCTGCATATACGTCTTACATAACAACCTAAGGAAATACTGTTAGTAAAGGTTTACACCGATGACGTGGAAACTCTTGCGGGCCTAGTTATACTTACACAATCGCCACCGGATTTGCCCTGAGGAATACCCATTTCCTCAAAGGTTGCAGGCCCTTTTGGCGGAGGAGCAGCTGAAGCCTTTGCTGGCTTTGACGTGGTTGCGGTACTAGATGGCAGTGGCATCGAGTGAGCCTGGGAAGGGGGTTGAGACATAGGAGGACGGCCATGGCCTTGCCCCATTGGCGATATCGGACCTTGCTGGGGCGGGGGTCGGTTCTGAGACGGCGGTGCGCTGCCGACACGTCCGGGATGATCCACAAAACTTCCAGGGTTACCGCCAGGACGGGGTCCAACTCCACGGCCGCCCTGGCTAGGTCCAACGGGTCCAGGCTTTGGCCCGCCTGTCAGACGGGGATCATAGTTGCTACCGTTATGACTGGGAGGCAGGCTGGATTGCGGGCGCGAGTTAAAGTTGCCCTGCTGGGGATAGCCCTGTGGTCCTGATCCTGGTCCCGGATAATTGATATTGGACATGGGCCTGCCAGAGTTAGGGCCAGGGCCGGGTCCGTAGTTTTGCGATGGGGGCGGCTGGGCACTCATTGGACGCTGGACAGGGATGTTCATGCCCATTCCTGGGCCAGCGCTCTGGCGGAAGCTACCGTGTTGCTGAGGGGCAAGGCCATTGTTACCCATTCCCGCATTCATAGGAGGACCGTTATTGCCCCAAGATCCACCACGGCCCATTTGGTTTTGAGGAGAGACTTGAGAAGGCGGACGGATACCAAAGGCACTTGAAGGACGATCTGCCACAGGCCCACGGGCATTCGGGTTGAAATGGGGGTTCACATTGGGAAGCTGCATGTCATCTTCAGGGTACGGAACAGACCCAGGACTGCCACCGGGCGCCTGGGGGTTTTGGCCCTGAAGGTTGACGGTGAACGCAGGAGGGCGGGAGTCATGAATTGAGAGCTTTGATGGGTCGGGCATGGAAATATTGTCTTGCTGGGGGTTTCCTGGCACGACCTTTGGAGATACACCAGGAGAAGCATGGTGTGACATCTGGCCAGGAGCCAGAGTGTCCTCGGAAACAGCAGGCATAGAGCCGGCAGCCTGCTTAAAGCGGTCAGGTCGCTTCCCACGCATGGAACCATGCTGCGACTTGATACGCCCCAGGGTAACAGTCTCGTGGTCCTTCTTAGTCAAAGTCTTTTGCTGGTTGAGAGACTCCAGGCGGCCAATAGCATCCTTGTTTCCATTTTCGGCAGCCAGCTCATACCAATTACGAGCTTCTCGGATGTCCTTGGCTACATGAATACCAATCTCATTATAGTAGCCGACAGCAAACTGGCCTGTGGATAGCTTGGCGTTGGCAGCCTCCAAGGCAAATTTGTAGGCGAGTTTCTCGTTCTTCGCAAAAAACCCTTCGTAGCCAAATAAAAACCAGCGAGAAACTCCAAGACAAGCCTCGGGCATGTTTTGCTTGGCAGCCAGGGCATAGTAGTGAATGGAGAGTGAAGGGTTGAAATCACACCCCATCTGGCATAGCTCGTAAGCCTGGCCCATCTTCAGCTGAGCCTTCGAAAAGCCAAGGTAAGCGGCGCGCTCGATATACCACTTGGACCTAGCGTAATCTATAGGAAGAAGACTTTCGGGCAGGTTGATGTCAGGGAGCTCTCTCGCGATCAGCATACCAAAAATATACGCGCCCTGAGGAGCATCCTCATCCGCAGTATCAGCAGCTTGATTGACCAGGTCGATGCCACGCTGGTAGTTCATGACTTGGCCATGTTGCCCAAGAAGAGACATCATGCCCATTCTGTATGCCGATGCTGAGTCGCCGCCCGCAAGACCTCTTTGATAGTGCTCTATGGCCTTGGCCATGTCGGCAGATGGCGATGTTTCGTAAAACATGCCCATTCTGTATTCAGAGCGAACGAAGCCCAGCTCAGCAGAAGACCGGTAGCCATTGAAAGCCTCGCGCTTGTCCAGGCGCATGCCAAACTTTCCAAACTCGAGCCACTTGGAGCGTATAAACAAAGCCTCTGGATGGCCCTGGTCGGCAAGATAATTGATAATGTTGACAGATGCAATGCGAAGCTCGTGTTCGATTCTGGGGGTTGACGAGCGTATAGGGTCAAGAGGTTCTCTCTTGGCAGACTCGCTAGACATGTCAACCCAGGTCAAAACGTTCTTGGACCAATCGATCTGACGCTGGACGTCCTGCGAATTAAGGACGCTGTCCTTTTGGTTCCAGAGGATGCTTTCCATCTCATCGTCGCCGATGGGTATGTTGTCGCCCTTGACCTTGGGAAAAGGCGAGAAGTTGGGCATATTGCTTAGGGCAGACGAGGAGTTTGAGGATTCAAGGACGGGATGCTTTGCGGGGCTGAGAATGCCGGGACTTGTCATGGACTGGTAAGGCGTATTGGCGCCGTTCCCGGAGATTGGAGGAGAGGTAGGTGCTGAGATACCACCAGCTTCTAGCTCCATGCGCTGGAGGTCATTCTGCATGTTTTGGGGGACTTCCGGCATGACCCTATATTGGAAGGAAGGTCGGGTGTTAGTTGTGTTGCGCGTGTTTAGGTATTGACTAGCACAGTGCCTGGCGGTATTCTTTGATTGTCTGGGCGTTTTCTTTTTTTTTTTTCTTATTTTTTGGGGGGGAATGCTAAAAGTACGAGGTTGGAAGTATCTACCTTTGAGGAGAAGGGGCCACGACTTCTGGGGGCATATAAAAGTCGTCAAAGCCGCCGGGAACGAATGTGGCACCCAATGAAGGGCCGCCTGCATTGTTGTTCGAGTTGTCTATAGCGGTGTAACAAACAGCCAGTTCCATGGTCAGTTAAAAAGGCGTGCATAATTTGATGTGGCTGAAGTCGAGATGAGGTGTGAAGACGGTCAGACAGCTTGTGTTATAGAGAGAAACTAGGCAATGCTCTTTGTTTGTTAGAGGCCTTGTGTCCCTGGCTTCAGGGACAAGCCAGAAGAAGCAGCTTTTTTGGCCCTTCAGGGCGGTATCGGCAGGCTTGTTGGTGTCGAAAGGTCTTTGTTTTTTTTCTTCCTTTTTGTGTGTTTGTTTTTTTCTTCTGGCAAGGCGCAGAGGCTGTATGACTTAACGGGACTGCTGCAAGGGAGAAAGGACTGGGAGTACGGCCACAGCAAGCCGGCCAATAGAGGCAAACTTACAGCCTTGTTGGTTGTTGTAGTGCGACATGATGGCACTTTGCGACTTGTGCTGCTACAGTAGGAAACAAGAGGATTGGCCAGCTGAAATGGAGAAGGCTATAACCGGGCGAGGACTGTCGTGCCAATAAAAAGGGCGTATGTGGCGCAGAATACGGGAGTGTTGTATTGTATGTATTGCGCAAACAGCTGGATATTGATTGGCAGAAAGACGGGTAGCGCTCAAGACAAGTATAGAATTAGGAATAGGGGTTGGTAGCGGGTGGTGCGGCCCGGAAGAGAAGAAAGCGCGAGATGGGCGGGGAAGCGTAGTACGGGTGCGACGGGCGCGACGGGTGCGATGGATAGCCTCTCGGACCCGGCTTGGGATTGAGATATTAGGTAACCCGGATAAGACGAGTCGAGAAAGAATCGCAACGTGGAACACGTCCAACGAGGTAGGAGCTGGGGAGGTACAAAATAC
>NETT01000396.1:0-13650 GCA_003449175.1 Ceratocystis smalleyi
CCCCCCCCCTCCCAGAAGCTCCTCGCGCAGTTACATATTAGAGCTACACGCCATCGTCATTGCAATCTCTCCGGTCTCGTCGAACTTACTACAAGTACTAAGCAGTCTGACCCAGCAGACAATTTAGTCATTTTGTCTTTGCCTCGAAAACCATAATAACTGTGCAGTGACAAGAGCTGTTCTTGATATCGCGATACCTCTTCCTTTTTGTTTCATTTCCCTATAGGACCGTAACAGGCTCGGATTACATCATCACATCACTTGACTAGGAAAGATCGTCTGATTCGGGCAACCACTATAGACAAACAAAAGCTCCTTCTTATCTTGGAAACCTTCATCGCAATTCAGCTGCCCTCTTTACCCCGGGCTCGTCTGCCGTCGAACCTAGCCCCGTCCCAAAATAGCTGTTGCCTCATCACTGATCTTATCAATTTCTCCTGCCGATTTTGAAGCTCCAACGCGCCAGGCTCGCCTTCCCCTCATTTTGAAGATACAAATTTTTCAATCCCCCGTCGGCCGCCCTCTCTCTGTATCTGCCACTTTCTTTGACTCTTTTTTCAGTTTTAGCCTTCGATCGACAAGCCCGGCCGTCGCCGTTTTGATACTATGCCCGTCTCATCGGCTAGATTCTCGCTGCCGTATCCGAATCTGTCGTTTAGCGATTTTGCCGTCCTTACTGAGCCTCCACCACCACTGCCGGTTCTGTCAGCTCCGGCATCCGCCGCATCATCGCCCCTCAATGGCCTAAATGTGGCAGCAGGCCCCGGTACTAGTCCTGGCCCATCCCCGAGAGACCGTAGAAGTAGGGCTACTACAGTGGACGTGGTGCCAATCCAGGGTCCCCAACTGACCCGTGCGAGGCAGACTGTCATCATGATTGGGTAGGTTATAAGTACAGGCAAGCTGCATAGCCCCCCACCAATGCTAACCGGTCTGTGCTGTAGATGCCTTCTGGGCCTCTTTTTTTCTAGTCTCGACGCTGGTATCGTCTCGACTTCTCTAGTCACGATATCCCGAGAGTTTGATGATTCGATCAGCGCGCCATGGGTCATCCTGGCGTATCTTCTTACGTACATGGGTGAGTTCTGGTCTCGTGGCCAGTTTGTCTGTCTCGCAGCATGTTCCCATGCTAACGCCAGTCTGTTTTGTGGCCATAGGCTTCGCCGTGTGTGTTTCCAGATTGAGCGATATCTACGGCCGCCGCGATGTTCTGCTTATCTCATGGATCATCTTCAACTGCTTCTCGATGGGCTGCGGTGCCAGCTCCAGCATGAAGCAACTGTAGGTCAAGCCCGTGCCCGCACTCGATCGAGGTCGCCCCAATGCCCGACTTTGCTGACACTCCCACTTCTAGTATTATCTGCCGTGCCTTTCAAGGTATCGGCGGCTCCGGGCTCTACAGTTTAGCCCAGATCGCCGTGGTCGAAATGGGCCCCATCCGCACGCCCAGTCTTGTTGGAGCCATGATCGGCATCACCCTTGCTATAGCCCTCGTCCTCGGTCCGATTTTAGGTGGGCTGATCTCGTACTATGCCGGGTGGCGCTGGATCTTCAACATGAAGTAAGTTTCCCTCCTTACGGTTGGCATGCCGCACACCACCGTTCTTTTGTCATTGTTCGGGCGTTGTGACTAACCCCTCGCTCTGAAATAGCATTCCTGCCGGCATGGCTGTCTCCCTCCTGCTCACACTCTCCTGGCCTGTATCGCTGCGCGAGATAGACTCTCCGCTCAGCCGCTACACCTGGACCTCGTTCACCAGCATTGACTTTGTCGGCAGCGGAACGCTCTTGTGCTCTTGCTGCCTCCTGATCTTTGCGTTACAGCAAGCCGGATCGGGTGTATCGATGTGGGACTCGCCTGGCATAGTCACCGCCTTCACTTTCGCCTTTATGTGTGCCGTGATATTCGTTGTGTGGCAGGCTGTGCTAGGCCGGCGATACTTTGCCCATATTGCACCCGTCTTCCCTCTGCGCCTATTTTATCACAGAGTGTTTATATCATGTGTCACGTGAGTGGGCCTATTGACCCGTCTCCTATTATCTTGTAGTTTTTGCAGCTAACACACTACTCTACTCTCTAGGGTCACTCTTCTATCTGGCTTCCCATACTTTGCCCTTACTGTTGCCATCCCAGAACGTTTCCAGGTCATCACTGGCGATAATCCGCTTCTCGCTGGCCTACACTTGATTCCGTTGTTAGGGTCTTGTGCCCTCGGCTCGTTTCTAGCCGGTGCACTGTCAAGCAAGCGCAACAACACTTCGGTGACTCTTATTGCATCTTCATGCTTACAGTTACTTGGCCTCGGTCTTATGACCACATTCTCCACAGCCAACTCTGACGTCAAGCCACAGTACGCCTTCCAGGCCATCATTGGGCTCGGTGTGGGCATGTGCTTTGGGTCATCCACCATCATCGCAGCATTGCAAATCCGGAACGAAGACCTTGCGTCTGCCCAGGGCGCTGTAGCCCAAGCACGCGTGCTCGGTGGGTGCTTCGGACTCGTCATGCTGACCATAGTCTCACACAAGGCCAGCACTGACAACGCGCTATTGAGCCTCGAGCTCGAGCAATCAACCGACATCCCACAGGTCTCCAAAGACGCATATGCAGCCGCCTTTGCGCAAGAAACGCGCATCATGGTGTACGTTGCTGTGGCCATGGTTCTGCTCTCGTTATTTGCGTGGGAGCGCAACCCTGTAGCCATGTCGGTGCTAGCAGCACATCAGCATAAGGATATTCGCAATAGCACCGAGACGGCTACAGAAATGAGCGACATGGGCAGCATCCGGTCCTACAGATCGCGGCGGTTTCGGTTGTAAATGACACAACCCGGGTGGTTGGCGAGAACGTGGGCCGAATGGAGCCGTGTAGTTGGCCTGTGGTTTAGAAATTGCAGTTTTCAGGGCTGGAGACTTGGGAAGCTTTGCAGCAAGGGAGGAGCAGAGGAGGAAGGCTTCATGGCCACTTGCTTGGGCTGGTTGGTGTTTGGTGTTTATTTTTGCTTTTTTATTTATTTATTTTATTCTATTTCGCGGTGTTGTTCTTTGTATATTGACGTGCCACCGCTTGACCTAAATTGCTTGTGCAGACAGACAGACGGCTGTGAAGATGGGAGAGGAATAAGAAAAAGAACAAGGCATTTATATTACTTTGAATGCGTCGGGTTTACGTCACGATAACTGACCAAATCGCGATGGACGGAGTCTTCGTGATAGGTGACGGACGGAAAGAAAAAGAAAAGGGAATAGCTAAACGAACCTGAGAATAAGCAAATAACCACACATGCAATAACTATAGAAAAAAGCACCAAAATATGCAGATGAGGGCAAGAAAACGCTGGAAACAACAAATGGCAAAGTAGATTGTGAGATCAAGCAGAACAAGCAGTACTGAAAGCAAAGCAAAGCAAGATTGCAAGGAATGAAAAAGCAGATTAAGTCAAAAGAGTCTATATGAACGTATGTGGGCCGGGGGTGACTCGACGATAGGCAAAAAGAGCAGCAGGGCAAGACAGCAATAGCAAAAACAGGAGACGACAGAAAGATAGCAAGAGATTGCGAAAAACAGGCAAGGTTTATGGTATAAAAGCAGAGCTTCGTGTGATAACGCAGCAGCAAGTGAGCAGGAGGCCAAGCAAAGAAGACAAGGCGATGGCAAAAACAAAGAAGAAAAAAGAGAGAAAAGGAGGCGTAAGCTTTGCTTGCTATGCTTTAACAAAAAAAATAAAACAACCGAGGAATTTCCAAGTGTAAGCGGGAAAATGGACATGAAGGGGAAAAAATACAACGCCTGAAAGAGCAAAAGAAAAGACAGTGGTATCAAAGAAGAAGAATAAGAAAAGAGATAAAGAAAAAGAGGCAGGGAAAAAAGAGAATCAGTACAGGATGGAGCATGTGAAGACCATCCCAAAACGGGCCAATACAGCCCCAAATTCAGTAACCAAATCGACACAAAAGCGCAGAGCAAGAAATAAAAGACAGACCAAGACGACGGTAGGTAGACAGGGCACAGCACCCTTCACTTCGCCTCAGACCAAGGTTTAGGCTTAGACTCTACCTCAGCCTTGGGTTCAGCCTGAGACCGAGCCGGTAGCCCCTCCGCTTCTGTTTCTCCGGCCACCGAACTATACACCGTTTTCATAGTCTTCAGTAGCTCCGGAATGCGGAATGGCTTGACCATGACATCGTCGCACCCAGCTTCGCGGGCGCGTTGTAGCTGCTCGGCACGCGCATGACCACTAATTGCAATGATTGGCAGGCGTCCGCCCGATGCGCTTACAATGCGGCCGTCGCGCTCCATCTGCCGAATCTGCCGTGTGCACTCGATTCCGTTCTGGATGGGCATCTCCATATCCATGAGCACCATTCCAACTACCGTTGAGGGGTCAGGAAGTGGAACCGTTATCGGTGGTGTGGCGGGCGACGCAGGCGCATGCGCATGAACGGCAGCATCATTCAGCGAGGAAATCCCGTTTAGGGACATGGACGAAGCAGTGCGGCGCGACCCAAGACCGCTAGTTGAAGTAGTGGCACCAGCAATGGAAGAGGACGATCGACGAGAACGGAAGGCTGTAGGCACAGGAGTACGCGGGGAAAAAGACGAGGATGCTTCAAGCTCGTTTGCGCAAGCGGCGTCAATTTGGCTTGACACGGCCTTGACCACGAGGGACTGCGACTTGAGCTTGTCGATTGCCTCGAGCCCGTTTGTAGCAACTTGGACGTTATAGCCATTCTCGTTGAGCGCCTTCTTCGTCACACGCGCATTAATGGAGTTGTCTTCAACCACCAGCACGTTACTGTTGCTTTTTATCAGGGTCTCGACAGCAGAGGCTGCGGCGGAGCTTGGCTTTGCCGGGAACGTACGCGCGCACAGCTTCGAAATCAGCGACGTTTTACGCCTGCTCATTTCCTTAATCACCTCAGCAGCCGAAGTGTTATTTGCCTTGCGCAGCTTACGCTCCCGCCTCTGCGCTGAGAACGGCTTCGACGAATTGGCAGCCGCAGACTTGGCCTCGTCAACCACAGGTGCCGGCGGAAGTGTTGTCTCGATGAAAAATGCAAAGGTGGAGCCTTCGCCGGCCTTACTCTTGACGCCAATGTCACCATGTTGCAGTTTAGTGAGACGACGCGAGATGAAAAGACCGAGTCCAGAGCCTCCATACTTGACGTGGGTGTGCGAGTTTCCCTGGTAAAAGCGGCTGAACAGGCTGCGGGCCTCCTCCTCGGTCAAGCCTTTTCCTGTGTCCTCAACCTCAAACAGCAGATACAGTGTGTTGCTATTATCTGTTGTCTCGGCATCGCGAACGGGAGCTTCCTCCACCGCCTTTTCCTGATTATTAGCCAACGTAGCGTTTATCTTGGCTGGGGGATTACGCGGCAACAAGCGGTTGTTGAAGTTGACAGTCGAAAACGGCGGCTCAGGGCGCTGGTCTGAAGCCTTTAAACAGACACTAATATTGCGCTTCGGACGACCCTGCGTGAACTTGATGGCATTAGAAAGAAGATTGATGAGCACCTGCGTGACTCGAGACGGATCAAAGTCCAAGAAGCTCAAGCCCCGGGATGAAAACGACTCATCGACCGTGAAGCTCAAGTTGATATCGAGGCGGCGAGCCTCGGCGTCAAACATCTTGACTGCCTTGTTTACCATATCAACAGGATCAGCAGTCACAGCGGTAACCATAAGCAGCTTAGCATCCAACTTTGACAGCGTCAAAATATCGTCCACGATCCTCTTTTGGTGTTGGGCGCATTCCACAATGGTCTCAGCATCCTCCATACAGTCCTCAATCATCTGCAGCCTACGGGCCTGTGCTGACGAAGGGATCTGGCGCGGTGAAGTGGCCCCTCCAAAATGACTGATTGGATAGGGGGTGGAGATAGGGCATGTTTCCAAGGGCGAGTCAGGACCATCACCAGCAGAAGTCACGTTAGACGCAGCGCTGGTGTCAAATTCTTCCAAGATGTCATTCAAGGTATTGACAATGTCATCAGCACACTGGATAATAGAGCCCAGCGGATTTCGCATCTCATGCGACGTCATGTCAATCAAGCTTTCTTGTTGCCGCTTGGATTCAATAGCCTCCTCTTTATGCTGGCGCTCACGCTCAGTCTGCCATTTCTGGTCGGAAATATCGCTTATACAGCCAGTGAATGACGTCACTAGTCCATCCATATCACGGATGGGCAGTACAGTAGCGACTACCCAGCGCGGCGCCGGCCGCTGGCCTCCATAGCCGTCATCAGCCATCCACGTCGTCTTTAGGCGCATCTCATGAGTCCAAGAACGCCCAGTAGCCGCAACATACTTGAGGCTATCTTCGAAAATACCGTTCTCCTCATCCCGATAAGCCAGGTCCCACAGCATGATTTCAGTCTCGTGCAAGTCAACACGCTCCTGACCGATCATCTGGAAAAACACGTCGTTAGCACTGAAGATCCGGCCACTTCTGTCCGTATGGTACATGCCCACGGTGGCATGTTCAGCCATACGCTTCAGATTCTCGGCATCTTGGGCGCGCCTCCAGGCAGCAGCGGAAGACCGCTTTTGTGCAGTGATGTCTGTCAGGCACGTTAGGACGCGGATAACACGGCCGTTGGGGCGGCGTTCAGCCTTGGCAGTAGCCATCATGTAACGCTCGCCATGTGCAATGTGCTCCGAAATATTGTCGTCATTATCTAACTCGTACAAACCGCCAGCCTCACGGATTTGCTTAGGTCTAGTGCGAAACTCAAAGGTAACCGAGTCTTCGCTATCCAGCTGAGAAAGGGCACTCTCAATATTGGCATGGTGCTCATCGGCAAAGCAGGACAATATGTGGTTAGGGCTCTCATTCATGCCCAAAATCTGATACCATTCCCTATTGGCAAATTGGATAGTGCCATGGGGACTTGACAAGCACATGCCAATTGGGAGAATATCAGAAACGACACGAAGTTGCGCCTGCAGATCATGGCCCTTGAACAAGTGCAAATCTTGTGTGATGATTTCCGCGGGCTTGGGGCGGGAATATAGACGAGTGTCACTCTGGCTAGATTCTAACAGCCGCTCAGTAGCAAGGTCATGCTCAGACACGTCAGAGCCGCCAGGGCCTGGCGTTGACTCGGTATCGATATCAGTGATGACATCAATACCGGTCTCAGTCTCGTCACTGGCATCTACTTTGGAAAGGTCTTCATCATTGACAGCGACAGCCGAGGCAACCAAAGGTAACGACGGTGAGGGAGAAGAAATGTGCTCATCTTTTGGCTCCAATTCGATCCTTTTCAACTGGTTCTCCGTGCCGGTGTCGTTTTGCGGCAAAATAGTAGAGTCGCCTATCTCTTCAATGCTGGTGGTGGAAGTAGAAGTAGAGGGTGCTGTAGCAGTAGAAAAGTCAAACATAACCTCGTGGATAGGCGGCGAAAGTGGCAGCGGTATGTTGAAAGGCTGATCCTGTGACATGGAGATAGTCATACCCACAGACATAGGCATTTCAACAGTAGGCATAGGAAGCTGCGGCACGTTCTTAGCACTAACTACGACCCACTGGCGTCTGACAACATATGCAGTCCAGGGGGTGCCAAAATGAACAGCAACTTTAGGATACGAAGGGCTAGAACGGTCTGCTGTCGAATACATGGGGGTAGTTCGAGTTTCGGATGTAGCATAACCAGAGGGCTGGTCCGAGTACACGGACATGATCCACTTCCACAAATTGTTCTGGCGGACATCAAGAGCGGACTTGTCCCTGTTGCCAGTTGACTTCAGTGCATCGAGAACAGCAGCAAATGCTGGCGAAGACTCAAATGCAGGGTTACAATAGGTAAGAACAGGCATGGGTAGAGTTGCAGATTCAAGCACAGGCGCAGACGCGGATGCAGATGCAGATGTCGACGCAAAGACTGATGCAGGCACAGCGATAGACGAAGCACGCTGGGTGGAAGCAGCAGAATCCAGGGCCACGGTCTGACCAGACGGAGCTGACGAGAGTTGTGTAGAGGAAGCAGAAAGACCAGAGTTTAAATCATCCAACGCAGATGATGCTGAAATCGTAGAAATGCTACTACTGGCAGCATTTACATCAGCACGACCATGGTCGAACAAAGACAGGGGCAGGACTGTCACAGGAGGCTCTGGGCTAGCTTCATGGGTAGTGGTGAAAGGTTCATGAAGCTTCACAACAAACGTAGGTCTTGGATCAGGCTCCAGGAAGTCGGCCATCAGGTCGTCGAATTCATCATTACCGTGGGGATGGGCAGGGGAAGACGATGTGGGTTTGTTTGCTGGAGTACGGATGCCAATAGGTTGATATGATTGGGCTTCTTGGGAGAGAGAAGGCTCGTATTTGGGCTGGAGCTTGGGGTGTGGCTCAGGAGATGAGCGCGAGTTTCGATGTGGGTGTAAGTGAGGGTGTGGGTGTGATGCAAGCTGGGGTTTATTTAGTGTTGATGCTGGCGCTGGTACTGGTCCCAGTGGAGTCGAGGGTAGTATAGGAATGGATAGGGACGGGAACGGAGTCGAGGTTACAGGTGTAGATGCATGCATATGTGGGAGGTGAGATGGAGACTGAACAGCGGGCTGTGGGTCAGGCTCGGTTTGAGTCTGGGGCTGGGGTTGGTGGTCGACAGGCGAAGCAGCCTGAGATTTCTGGGTGTCAACATCAGGAAGTTGCGAGGAGTGAGGATAAAACTCAATCTCAGACTCAGTATTAGTGGCCGGGATGTCAAAGGCGGTAGTAATAGGTGCCATTTCCTTTGGTTGTTGTTCCTGGTGGTCCTCCTCTTCTTCCTTTGGTGGAAGCAGCAATGGCGGCGCGTTTGGCAAAGTTTCTTCTGGAAATGGGAGAGGGTCTATTGTCTGGGAGTGCGTGACATGGACATGGGAAACGAGCTTGCCTCCTTGAGGGCTTGCGTCGGTTTCTGTATCTGAGTCTGCGTGGGTGGCGACAGCAATGACACCCGGGGAAGCTGTTGACTGGGGTTGAGTCAAAGACAAAGACGACTTGGGGTTAGACGCAGCAGCCATAGAAGGCAAGTGATCCATGTGCAGAGATGGAGCAGGCACAGCAGCGGAGTCGGAACCAGACGTAGAAGCTGTAGCCGAGACAGGGCGACGCAAATGGGGCTGGGAGCGAGATCGCAGAGGAAACTTTTGAAAAATGCCAAAGGCGCGGGCTCGTTGTCAATGCGAAGAGCGAGCTGAAGAGAAAGATCCAGATTGTGGCTGACGCTGGGCCTTGGAATGCGAAGGTGACGGCAGTGGTGATGATGGGGGGGGTTGAGTGGGAGAGCGCCGACAGCGAGAGATGAGAGTAGCTATGAGAGAAGGGCGTCGAACGGGCGACGAGGTAGAAGAAGTGGACAAGGGGACGGCAGAAGTAATATCGGGAGTAGCGAGAGTAGCAGTCGTCGTTGGAGATGTCGAAGTCAAAGTTTGCGGCGACGGCGACGGCAAGGATGAGCAATGCGGAAGGCCAGTGTCAGTGTCGAAGTGGGTGACGGTAGCTTCCTCGGGACCCTTGGCGGGAAGACTCATTATCATGAAGACGATGGAGAGGGTGGAGAGGGAAGAAGAGGAAGAATAGAGGAGGGATAAATATAAGAAGTAGAAGAAAGGATTGACACAGAATCCAAGCTTGGTAGCGTTGCAGACGGAATGCAGTTGAGGTTTAGTGTTTAGTTCGGGGNAAAGCAGAAAGCAGAAAGCAGAAAGCAGAAAGCAGAAAGCAGAAAGCAGAAAGCAGAAAGCAGAAAGCAGAAAGCAGAAAGCAGAAAGCAGAAAGCAGACCTCAAGGAAGCTCAGACTTCAAGGCAAGCCAAAGTTTTTTCTCCTCGTCTGTCAAAGGCAGCAGGCACTAGCAGGAGGAAGGGAACAACAAAATCAGGCGTAGATTTCGGCAGAAAGGATCTTCAACTAAGCAAATAAAACATGTGATGCTTGGATGAAATCGAAGCAGAAAAGGGGAACGAGTAGAAAGCAGTGGCAGCAGCGGTGAAGAGAAAAACAGCATAGACTCGATGGAAAGATGAAGAGGAAAACAATAATAATAAGGGAGGTCTTGGGAGAATGAGGAGAGGAGAGAAAGCGCGAGAAGACAGGCAGCGGCTTAATGAAGAAATAAAGAGGAAATAAGAGAAAATAAGGAAAAGGAAAAAGGAAAAATAAAAGGGATAAAATTCAGATTCTGATGTTATTTTTTCTTTTTCTGTCTGCAAAACCGAAAAGCCTGAAGCTGTAATGAAGGGTTCACGATGACGAAAACGTCACACACAAAAAACACGATGACTAGAGCAAAGAAGTGAAGAAGAAGGAGAAGAGGAAAAAGGATGAGGAAATGGGGAAGTTTCCGAGGGGGGTGAAGTTTTTTAGCTTCTCAACGTTGCGAACAAAGGCCTAGCCACATCGTTTCTCTCAGAATTCGGAAAACGTAGTTGCCATCGCGAAGAGGGTAAGCCTATGTGGTCATTCAAACGGAAAGAGCAAACAAGCCTGTTCCTTTTCTCCCCAAACCAGCAGGAGGCTGCTGGGCCAGACCGGCCAGACCAGCCAGACCAGCCAGCACAGGTCCAACAAGCCATCCATGGTCAAGCCAGCCTGAAAGACAAGACAGGGCAAGGAAGATGCTATTTTCTTGGTATATCAACGCGTACACCACACCACCCAAGACAGAGGCACGTCTGCTAGCTACAGCAACTACCAACCCCGAACAACACACATGGTAAAAAGGAATAGAAAAACATAGCGCACCTTCCCTCACTAGCTTCTTTTCCCAACAGCATGGATGGCCTGGAAACTGCCATTTGCCTCGCTCCTCCCTTCCCTGTCTCCTTGTTCTCTCACTTTCCCACCCGACCCTAGTGCAGCCCAGCCCATGCATGCCATCTTGCTTATTTCTGGCCAAGCGTAACCAGCCGAAGCTTTTTGCGAGGCAGCTAGCATTCTTCAAGCCCAAGAGAGAAGCGATCTAGGGGACGAAAAGAAAGTGATGTGAAATACTTCTAGCCTCGCCCCTGAGCACAGAAAAGCCTGTAGCCAAAAAATGCATTGATTCCGGCCCAGCGCCAGACACACGAGGCACCATCAGATATCAGAAGGCGGGCATGGTGGGGGACACAACAAGCAAACAAACAGCGAAAACAGGAAAGAACAAGCCCAGCACGCAGCCAATATGCCAGCAGAAAGGAGCGAGATTCGGGCAGAGTGCCTTGCCTGCCCAAAGAAGGGAAAAAATCAAACAAAGCCTGGAAGGATGCCCTTTTCTTACTCTATCTTCTTACTTTGGCTGCCGCACCTTCCCTCTCTCCCACCAGATGTGATGCATCCCTCAAGGGCTTCTTTGCTGTCTAGCCCCATTCTAGCTCCCATCTTAGCCTGCCCTTCTGGCCCATCTTAACTTACTTACTTTACTCTTTTCAGCTAGCGGAAGAGCAGGGAGGACAACGGGGAAAGACGCGAATGAAGAAAAATAAAAATAAAAATAAAACCGTTGGGGGAAAACGAAAGAAAGAGGCGTAAGTGCCTTCGCTTTTTCAGCAACTCGCAGACAAGCCATTCGCTCGACACAAAAAGCAATAACTAAAAAGAGCCTGGGACCCTAGAATAAAGACACAGACGCAAAGAGGGGAGTCAAAAAAAGAAAGTGATTTATGTTACGCCAAGGCCATAAGCACCTATGTCAAAATGAGAGGCAGTACGTCATCAAGCAGCACGGAGCAGGGGTCATAGACCGCAGAAAATACAAAGTCGGCAAGAAAGGGGGAGACATAAGAAAAGAACCAAGGACAAATAAAAGGTAAAAGGGAAAAGGGAAAAGGGAAAAGGGAAAGGATCAAAAGGGGAAAGTAGAGAAAAGAGAAAGAGGGAAGAGCATCCTACAAAAATGATGGAGTTCGTTGAAGCAGGAGCCAAGTCCAAACAAAGACGGAGGGGAAAGACCGGTCAAGACAGGCCAGGCCAGGAAGGAAGAATAGGAAATAATGCATGTACGTACCATATAAATCCGGGAGCAAGCAAATGCAGGCTTCTAAAGAATGGCAGCTACCTCTTTCTCGAGCAAGGCACCCGGTATCCGTTGGTTCTTGTGGCCTTGGTGGCTTACACATCCAGGCCACTTGCATCACAGTACACGATGTGCGCCGTATGAGTGTTCACACCATGAACTGCGAAATACATGTTGTTCCAAAACCAATCAATCAGAGCTACTCCAAGCCCAACACAGTCTCTGGCACGGGTAGGGGAGGGGTGCACAAAGTGCATAAGGCTAGATTTGAGCGCCCAGAGGCTAGGGTACTAGGTCACAAAGGCAAGCCCCCTCGATAAAAATAAAGAAAGATACAAAGGGCTTGTGTACACCACACCACACCACACCACAACAGCGCAACAATCCGGCCTAGCCCAGCCTAATCCCGCCCGGTCCAGTCCAGCCCAGTCCAGCCCAGTCCAGTCCAGTCCAGTCCAGTCCAGTCCAATTTAGTCTGTCTCGATCTACCTCTGCGTTGTCCTGCTCTATTATCGCCCTTGCCCTTGTCAGGCTTCTCATTTCTCCCTCTCACCTCTAACACAACGGTCACACGGAGGTCTGAGAGCCAGCCAAGGGGAAATATAATGGTTCAAGTAGGGACTAAGAAGTAACAAACCAGACGGACAAGTCCAAGCAGCACTAAAAGAAGTCCGCAACAAGAAGAGGGGGTCTGAGCACCGATAGAAAAACGGGAAGAAGACAAGTTTAGCTCAGTCTCCTTCAATTTACTTTACTACAGCTGGCCTGGCCCACTAACTAGACGAATTCCCGGGGTTTCTCATACTCTTTCCAGGAGTTTGGATAGTGATTACCGGGCCCATACCAGTGGGCACAAGACGACACGGGCAACAAGACAGGACAGGGAAAGTAATAAAAAAAAGAATGCACATGTTAGTTAGGTGACAGGGGCGACCAAACGTAGAAAGGATACAAAGCAAGCACAGGTACACACGGACATACGCAAAACACATCACAAAATGAGCCCAGGAGACAGCACTATATGCTATCCAAGCCAAGTCTGCATACACACCAAAAACACATATACCAAAGCCAAAGCACAGATCAGGCCTGATCTTGCAGCGATGGGCAGCTTCCTAGAAGGTCTGATACGGGAAGCAGCGCGGGTTTCCAGCCAGGCTAAGCCAGTGGCAGAATAAACTTGAGACTATGGCTAAGATTACATCAATACTACAGAACCCTTCAAATCCGAGCTAAAGAAGCCCAGGCGTGTCTAATCTGACGTGGTTCAGTGGGAGGGAAGAAGGAAGCCCAGAGTATAAACTATAAAAACTTGCTCAAAAAAAAATACAAAATAGGGATAGGTAAAAGAAGAACGAACGGAAAAAGAAAAGGAAGAAAAAAGCGCTGAGCCCTGGTAATTTGGCAGTTGTATTGTAGGGATCACAACATATATGATGTCATCGGAGGAAACCCCCCCCCCCCCTCCCCCCAAGAACGAGAATGAGAAAAGATAGGAAAAAGGGCATAAGTAGTTGAGAAAAAAAGTGACAAGAGAAAGAGCCTGGCGCTAGGTAGGGGTTGGTTCATTGGCTCAGTCATGAAATTGGGAGACATCCATTTAGGGTTGAGCCAGGCGTAAACCTCCAGTGTTGTTTTTCGCGCCTCCTTTTCTGTTTAGTGTTTCTTG
>NETT01000397.1:1844-22867 GCA_003449175.1 Ceratocystis smalleyi
CCCCGCGTTTCCTGCCGTGGGAGCTTTCTGAGGGTTTGTTAATAATTTCTGTTTTGTCCTTGTTTTCTTCTAGCCTCCTAGCGGTTTTCTTCTATTTCCTTTTACTTTCGGCGAGTATGGAGAATGGGTTTGCGGAACAAGCTAATGACTTGACCAATATCACCAGATTAATTTTCTAAAAAATTGTCTGGGATGTTCGCTAGACTCTTGTCTGTTTCTACGGTTTTTGTTTCTCGCAGTGGATATACATCGGTGTTATTTCTTTCTTCATTTCTTTCTTCATTTGTTGCTCATTCTTTGCTCTTCATATTAGGAGTTGGATACAAATCAATACAGTAATACGCTCCATACATCTGCGCTGGACAACCCACTTACCTACCTATCTTGCGGTGAATGGCAATCTGCCAGCCAAGTAGAATCAATCAAGCTTCAGTATATCGACGGCGAATTCACCGCTCATATGAGGCGTGTTCTGGTTTATTTCAGTCTAGCTTGTCAATATCAGCATCTTCAAGCAGGAAGACTACTTCCGAGACACTGTACAGCTACACAGTCGTTGTTTTGTACACTGCAAGCCTGTCCATCTGCACAATAGTGCGCTGTAGATTCAGAGTCCCAAGAGAGAAAGGGTATCGGGCCAAACAACAGGGGAGGGGGGAGGGGTGAAGTTATCAAAGCACCATTATCCACAGCTTGTTTGAAGCTTAATTTATTGTGCATTTTATCGATATTTCCTCTCAGCCAAACCACCAAAACCCCCCAGTAGGCCGTCGCGATTAAGCGCCGAAAGAGCCCAGAAGAAAACAGGAGGAAGCAAGGGACAAGGTCCGGAGACTAGAGGGGAGGAAGGCATCGGAGAAAGAAGGGAGTGGGTGCGGCTTCTAGCGGTCCGTATTTGACCCTGTGAGTAGGCCGTAAGGCTTGTGATTGCTGGTGACCTGCACTCTGCATCCTGTGCATGGCATAGTGCTGCTGTCTGCCATCGATCAAGTGCTGGTCTTTCTATTCGTCTTGCCGTCTCAAAAGACCAGAGGCTGTTGGCCGGCTTCTCAAAGTTAAGATCGTCTCCACTTCCCTGCTTATTGCACATTTCGAGCCTATAGACCTTACAGCAGAAGTGTGATGGGTTGTTGTACATCCTTTTACATGCAGCTGATGTGGAACTCTGGGGCTCCTTTCAGTTAGCTTCTAAGCGCCTTTGTTCTCTTGCTGCAACGTTCGTTCAGCATCATGAAGCGTGTGGAGGGGGTCGAGGGACAGGCGGCAGCACTACGCCACAAGCTGGATGATGAGAAGTTTTAGTGCCTGTCCGTCCACCAGGGTCTTTAATGAGATTCCTTACACACGCAGAATGCCTCCAAGGTCCTGCTTAAAAAGCCAGTCATTCTGAAAGAACCCCTGGCTGAGTCGCAGCCTCTGGCTCTACCCTGTAAAGCACAAAGAAGGCACTGCAGGGGCAACTCACAGAGCTGGGAAGAAGAGAGCGAGGACGACCCCTACTCGATTTGATGGGCCTTGGCCGTGTGCTTCTTTCGATGGCAAAAGCCAGGGCCAGGGAGAGGCACATGCGCGTGTTATCCTAAGAGAGATGTGAAAGTGCGAGAGAAAGGCGGGCGAGACGAGGTAAAACGCATGGGAACACGGAAATTCTCCAGGTAGATGTGATGCGAATGTGATGTAACGGCAAATATAACGCGAAGAAGGGGGGGGAATAAGGGGGGTGAAGAAGACAATCCAAAGAAGGAGGGGCGGGCCTTGGTGACAGTCATTCTTCGGGTTTATGTTGCATCTTAAAGTGCACGAGTGTCAAGGCACATGAGAAGTTGAGCACATGAGGTTTTTTCTCTCTTCCTTTGTTCGTCCCCTTGCCCCTTCTTCTCCTCCTTCTTCGTTTCCCTACTGCACTATTCATGCCATATCTGGCCCCGGCTTTTAGGACCCAAGCCCATGGGTGGGAAGTTCCAAGGCCGCGGTCCTAAGGCCAGATAAATGGAACGACAGGCCCCTCACCCCTTGTTGGCGGCCCTTCTCTCTTCCCAGGGCTTGATTTCTTTCTCTCATTCTCTCCCCTTCCATTAGTGTTATAGAACAGGAAGTATACATTCTTTACGGTCCAGAGTCGTTAATGGTGGAGTGGGCCAGCGTAGGTTGTATGTCTCAATGTTTACCAAGACCACAGGAACTCTGCTTCCCCAACGACGGAGAGGGAAATACAGGCATCTTGCTGGGCTGACAGACAGATAGGTTGGGAGGGAGGGAGGATAAAAATGGCAAAGAGAAATAAAAAGGGGGAAGGAGAGGAGAGGGCAGGAGGAGAACCCGTCAATTTGGAACTACTGTAATCCATAGCCCTCAATCTTGTGGGAACCCTTGCTACTCATGCTTGGCCTGTATCTCCTGGCTGGCCAATAAGCTGCAAGAACAGAGCTTCTTTTGACAAGAGGACCCAGGCTCCTCTCACACAACGCGCACTTCCCTAGCCACAGCTTGGCAAACAGCAACCGGCACACCCGCTGTGCCCAGCACATGCATCCACAGCCTTTGCGTATCGCTAACCCGGTCATTAGCACTTTTGACCTCCACAAACATGCACTCCCCGAAGGCGCTTTCCTCGGGCGTTTCCACTCCCTGTATCCAGTAGTCCGCCTCGCCATCACCATCGCCACACTTGGCTTTGCCCCTTTCACGCCACAGCAGTAAATCTGGCATGCCGCCGCAACGCATACGATAGTCCTGTGCCAATATAGTGCACACGGCTGCCAAAGCGGCCGGCGGGAAGCACCGTATAAGCTGCAAGATGTCTTCTGGTGCGAAGTCCCAATTTAGTCCAATGACGCAGGTGCGCCGCGGGCCCTCACGCTCCAGAACTGCAGATACAAGATCATTGCCGCCACCGTTGGATATGATGGCTAGTCGGCGGTTAATTTCGCTAGCACGCGTGGCATAGAATGTATCCGTGAAGAGGTCGAGCGGGCAGCTCTGGAAGGCCGTCTGGAAGACGTTGGCAACAGGCAGGAAGAGTATGTCGTAAAAGAGATAAGCAAATAACGTGCGTACAATGCCCCCTTCGGCGTGATAACCTTTCCATCCGCCATGTTTCCGGTACCAGCTCAGTGCCATTCCCTCCACTGTAACAATGGCCTCAGGGTCGCTTCCAAGCTCGTCCAGCCACCATGTGCGGCTGCTCTTAGTAGAGGGCGACTTGGAGTTTATTTCACTTTCGGGTTTGAGCTGAATTCCCTCAGCTGTATGTTGGAGCGGAGCACGGAGATTGACATGTCCAAAGTCATGCTGAAGCCGCTTAGGGATGCGCAGTTGGCGCTCTAGTTTCACTAGGCGTTTCTGGAGGTCATAATGGAAAATCACATGACAGTCATTGTCCTGCAACGCTTGCTCGCAAGTCTCGATGGCCTGGTTCTTCCACTTCTTTTTCAAAGCATCAGGGCTCGTTTTCGAGGTGCCTGCGTTGGCTAGCTCCACAGAATACATGTAGTGCTCTTCAAGTAGCGCCTTGCGCTGGTACCACGACCCTCGCCGAGCCGTGTGAAAAAGCCGTTGTTCTAGGAGCTCGCACACTAGGTTGTATTCGCGGGCATAGTTCTTGAGACGCCCAAGAACATGGGCCCCCTTATGGACGATCCGTGTGTATACATGAGTGGGCGAAAAGCGTCGTATATAGGCACTTTCGCCATCTTCAAACATGCGCTTACGCTTTTGCTCACGCCCAATCAAGATCTTCCAGCGAGGATACACAGCATCCAGGATTTCAACAAGGCACACGAACCCCGCACTCCCAGTTTCAAGAAGTTTATCGACGTCGGACTGAAGACGCAAGGCTGCTTCAAACTCGATGACATCAGCACGCGATGGAAAGACCGCGGCCGAGCGATGTACTATGTATTCTGGGAAGTTCCGTCGTGATATCTTGGCTAAAATAACGGTAGTCAGCGACTTCTCGGTCCATTTATTAGATCGATAAAACACGAGATGAACGCGCTCAAAGAGCTTGACGGTCTGTCTCGAAAGTCGGGTGCATGGCCCAGTGAGCCTGGCAATTTTCTCGAGCATTGCTTGCTTTTGACAGGCTGGCGCCGAGGCGCTATTACCTGCTGACTCTAAACTGGCGCTCTCTATGTTTGGAGAGCGTTTCTGGGTAACGCCCATGGATAGAAGACTAGCTTGTTCCTGTGCTGACCGTATGAGGTTGGTGCATAGCTCCGGCTTGTTTCTGCCCAATGCCTTGGCTTCCTTTGCCAGGCTCTTGAGCTCGTCGAGGCTTAGCAAAGATATGGCATCTTCAATGGTAGTGATGTGTTCCGCAGAGGACTCAGCAAATGTGAAAGACGCTTCAAATCCGGCATCGTCCATGCAAACCGGCATATCTTGAAAGGGAGTGTTGGTCTCGGATACGCATGTCTCCCGGGAATCCTCTGCTTGTCTGTTCCCGCTATCCTTGCTAGGAAGCTGGAATTCTCGGGTTCTCTCCAAAGTCTGTATAGTTCCGTCGAGATTGGTTATGTCATCGTGATACTCTAGCCGGTATATCCGATGCCACGCTGATGTTTTCCTTAGAAAAAGCCTCACGTAACTAGACCTTGTGTTAGTTTATAGACTCTAGTTCGGGCCAGTTTAAATGTGACTTACAGATACTTTTCTTGGTAGTTGAGCATTCTCCATTGGCGGAATACTTCCAGCTCCTTTTCGTCAAACAGGTGAGACTCGTCTTCGAGCACGGTATCAAGCGTCAAGGTAAATGCATCGACATACAACGAGCGCTGTCCTTTAACCCACAACGACCCATATTCTTTTGTATCTTCTGCGCCAGCATCTTCCTTTTTTACAGAGCCCGTCTCTTCTGTGCGCTTTACGCTCAGATCACCAACAGCTTCTGCCTCATCAAGCTGAATAGCAGACTCCAGCGCAGTCAGTCCAGATTCACCATCGTCAAAGAGAGAGGAACCTTCTGGGAGTACAGACAGTTCCGTTGCGGGCGTATCTTCTGATTCCGGGTTGGCAGAGACATTGCCGGATACGCTGTTTGTTGGCCCGTCCTCGATATCGCTCAGGCGGGCTTTCTTTTTGGCGGGCTTCTGTCCGGACTTCTCGACAGTCCTCGGCTTCCGTATAATGAAGCGGTCCATCAAGGTTTCAAGGGCACGAGTGCGGCGTGAAACGGCCAAAGAAAGGGTTTCTCAAGATCAGGACTTGCCACGAGAGCACAAATTAGCCATTTTCATAGGGCCGTATGTCATCAGACTATCACAACCCAGGCAAGATTCAAGGTTGACACCGGGGAGGATTTCTTGGTGGAATGGTGCAGACGTCGTAAGGGTTGCAGAAATAACCCACGCGGCTGCTTCTAATGCACGAAAGAGACGCGAGATCACGTGTCGATAAAGTGCACTATCAACCTCAACTTTCGACACCTGCGAGTGCTGCTTACGGTTGAACTTGGCTTCACGTCCTTTCTCACCCTATAACAACTCCAAGAGTCTGTTCCTAGAATCATGACATCCAACCAGGGCGACATTCAGATGTCCGACGCTTCTCCCTTGCCCGTTAGTCCAATCTCTCCCGCCTACTGTACCGCGTTGCATTTGATGTTTTTATTTTTGCTCAGAAGCCAAGTGGAAACTAAACTAACTCTCTTTGTAATTCTTGAAGCTCTCTACTGGTGCTGATGCGGACGGCGAATCTGTTCGCAAGTATCTCAACACTAAAGTTACAGGTGTGCTAATGGAGGGTATGAAGAAAATTGGCACCGAGAAGTATGTCCTATTATCTTACAGGAAGCTGTGCCGTGAGTTCTACTGACTACGTGATGCAGACCGAAGGACCCCCTCAGAGTACTTGGCGAGTTTCTCATAGAAAGATCCAAAGACCTTGAGGAGTCAACTTGAACAGAACAGATGTTGAAAGAACCACACACACACAATTTACTACTCTTCAGAACAAGGAAGCCGGGCATGGTTTCTGGGATCTAGCTTCAGGTTTACGACAACATGTTTACTGCCATTCTCGCATGTTCTCCGTAAAAGAACTCTGGTGATATGTCCACAAGACCCTGTTATAGTGATATGCAATGCAACACGGTATGCCATTTGCTTGATAGGAATCAATCGGGTGTATCCATTCACCAGCATCCAAAAAAAGCATGAACACCCCAACGCCATAAGCTTACCCGCAAAACCTTGACACTTTTTGATACAGAGACAAAATGGCACGGGGATGATGTAGGAGATTTGGTGATTGAAAAAATATGTTTTTTATCTTCATTCAAGACCTCCTTTCTCAGGAAGACCCTAATCACACACGTCGCTTTTTGGTCAAGTATGATGTCGCATTTAAGCAACAAGGGTGCTAGCGTTGGCCGACTCGTACTTCCAGTTGGGGGGAAGCTGGGCAACACGGCGGTAGTAGCGGGCCAGACGGTGGATACGGGACTCGATCAGAATCAGGTGGAACTTGGCGTCCTTGTCCTTGCGGTTGCGCTCAAGGTGCTTGCGGACAGTGACAGCCTAGAGTTGGTTAGAACGGGCCGAGCTTGGAAATAAGCACGAGGGAAATAAAACTCACCTTCTTGATCAGGTTGTACAGGTCCTCGGGAAGCTCAGGGGCCAGACCTATGAATTCACTCCGTCAGCCAAAACCGAACAGAGGCCGTAACAGGCTGGTTCTCGTCTTTCAACGAAGAAACCACCTTGGTAAGCATCTACAAAACGCATATCCACTCCGATCGTACTCGAGTGGAACTTTTACGATTTTTTCTCTTTCCACATCGAAGGGATATCGTTCGTTCACTCGTCATGTGGGGGAAACCGTACCGTGGGACTTCAGGATGCGGACAATGCGGTTACCTATGGCGAATTAGCAATTGGACTCGTGTGAGACGGGCAATATCAGAGAGAACATACCAGTGATAACCTTGACCTGGGCAATGCCGTGGGCGTCACGCAGGACAACACCGATCTGGGAGGGGGAAGCACCCTTACGGGCCAGCTTGCAGATCTGGTCGGCAACCTGGTCGGGGGTGGTCTTCTGCCACGCGGGGGCAGTGCGGGAGTAGGGGATGGTGGAGGCAGAAATGCCCTTGCCCTTGCTGTGAAGTCTACCCATTTTGTCGATGTGGCGAGATAAAAGGTTCGTTGATGTCGAAAAAAGAAGACCAAGTTTGATTCAGATGCAAAAGATTCTGCAAATATTCACCTAGATTCACTACAGTAGTTTTCCGACAGGGATTATGACCCACTATTTCGAGGTGGAGAAAGTTGTGGGTGGTAACTTTTTTTTCGTCTTTCGGCTATTGTTCGTATAATTAGGGCCTTAGCCAGAGGAGATGCCTTGGACTCACGTGACGTCTCACGTGTACAAGTAAACATGGACAAGGAGGCTGAATGAACCCCACTGATGATAGTAAAAGTTTTCAGACGCAGCGGAAATATTCTGGACTTGCGTTCCCTCCTAAACAAACTGCCTGATTTGAAAGCCATGATGCCAAACCTCACAATACGTGTTAGGCGCGCTCAGGTCTGTATTTGCTAACATTTCTTTGACAGGATGTTTCTGGATTGACAGGCCTGTACAATGTAAGTTACTTTTTTGCTATTTTTCACCCATTTTCCCGCTTATGATGAGACTCATTACTATCTGGTACCTATAACATGAGGACCGTTAGGTCTATTGATTCTACTGTTTACTCTGACACTACACCATTTCAACCTACCATTCTTGTACCAATCTGAGGCCGACTTGAAATGCTAACATTTCCCAAAGTACATCAAGCAAAAGCACAATGTAGTAGGATTGATATATAAAAATATAGCACTTGTTCTAAGCACCATCTCTGGGAATTCATGCATATACACGCGTGTCATAGAATTCCAACTTGTTTTATGTATTGAGTTTTCGCATGTGTTGATCTGACCAGGTAGTTGGCATATGTATCGACCACAAATTCTTGATAGCACCACCGTTGAACTCCAGACAGCATTAGAATAAACAGAATGAGATATCCCAAGTAAACAACGACAGTAAAATAAACGAATTGGCAAGAGAAGCTCTGTCACTTTACCACAGGCCAACCTCGAAGTTCTCCTCAGGGAAAAACGTTGTGATGACAGTGCGGTCTGAGAACTTGCGCCCAGCAAGAGCTCGTAGCGCCTTGCCAGCGGCCTCCTTGGTCTCAAACTTGACGTAGATTTTGCCAACGCCGGGGGACTGTTTGGAGGAGCCCGACGTGGGGCGCGGAATCTTGAGTTCAGAGATTGTTCCAAACTTGGAACACTCTTCGTGGACATCCTCACAAATTTCTGGAAACCGTGTTAGCTGATTGGCTCGCTGGGCGTGAGGGATATCAAATAACTTACCCTCATAGTCCTCATTATCTAGTAGCTCCTCGGGGGTTACCATGTTGAGCAACTGAAGAACACGAGTCTCGTCGGGTTGAACAGCAGTCGTACCAGCCAACATAGACATGGCGCTAATGCCCATCTCAATACCGGCAACCTGGGTAATACCACAACTAGCCTTTTGCACTCTCAGCTTCTTGTCGCCCAACTCCATTCCGTTGAGGCCTTGGATGGCGATATCGGTTGAGGAAGAGTCGGCATATTCACAGAAAGCGACGCCCTAGATGTACGGTTAGCTTATCAAAGGAGGTTAGGGACATGTCGGGGATTAGGCTCACTCTTGACTCTTCGGTGTGTCTATCGCGGACAAGCACGAACGATTTGATCTCGCCAAAGGAAACAAGTAACTCAGTGACCTGTTCCTCGGTAAAGTATGGCGCCACATTGCAAATGCTGATCTTGTTCGGGCTATCGGGTACGACATTGCTGACAACACCTCGTTCCCGAGAGCCGTCATCAATGTAATCTGGGACAATGTAGTCCTTGGGACGGCGAATTGAAAGACCAGCTGATGCGCCATTTTCATTGCCATTTTCATTGCCAGAGTCTACCATCAAAGTGCCGTCTAGTGTCAGGGCAACAGTTGCATCATTGGACTCACGGAACTCAACAATGGCAAAAGACCCGTCTTTGGACCTTTGAGCAAGGATGCAAGGATCAGTGCTCTCGATAACGTTCAGACCGTTCAACTGCAGATTGAAAAAGGCCATAATGCTTTCGTCTGTTGCTGAAGCAGGGAGATTTGATACCAACAGGCGTTTGCTCTGGCGCGCATTGGTAGGCTTGAGCGTAGCATTGTTAGTCGGTGTAGTGGTTGGGTTATCCTTGACAAATGCATGGAGTCTGGTGATGTCAGGCTGCTGCTGTTGTTGTTGGCGAGGTGCTCCCGGAAGGGCAAACAAGCCTGACATTTTCGCTTGTTCGGCTGGGACATTGTCGTACCCAGGTGGCTTGATATCCCATTGTGTCATGCGACGCTTGCGCTCAAGGACTGGTACAATGTCGGTGAGATCGGGAGTCGGTTCCCGCTTCGCAGGTGGCGAAGGGGTGCGTCGCTCGCGATTACTAGGAAACTCATCAAAACCACCACCACCGCCGCCGCCGCCGCCGCCGCCACCACCGCCACCGCCGCCGCTACCAGCACGTCTGTCCCTACCACCACGGTCGCGTCTACGTTCCTCACCGAAGCCTCCATCACGCTCACGCTCGCGTCTACTCGATCGGTCGTCGTCGTCGCCACGGCGTTCGCGCCTGCTGTTGCGTTCGGATCCTCTCTCACGATCCCATTCACGATCGCCACCCCGGCGTTCACGGCCCGAGTACCGGTCTTCGCGCTCTCGTTCACGGTGGCTGCGACTAGAAGAGTATGCATCTGGCTCGTCATCGCGACGACGGCTACCACGGTATTCGGGGGATCTGGTGCGTCTACGCTCCCGGTGGCTGTCACGATCACGGTCACGGTCGCGATCACGGCGACTGTCTCTGTCGCCCCGGTTCTGTGTGGTATTGTCCGTATTTAGCATGATATTTCCCTGTTTGAGAGATCCGTGAAACTTACATGATAATCCCGGCTGCTGCCCTTACGTGACTCTGTTCAACGATGTTAGCAATGGGTCTAACTAGTGTGAAGTCTGGATTTTTGGGGTGACAAACCTCTCGGTGCACCTTCACCCATAGCGGTATTTGATGGTTGGTGAGACTAAAGAGTTGAAGAGAAAAATATGCGCCTTCGGATACTAAGAAGACGACAAATCAAGAGCTTGAGTGGTATTAGAAGAGTAATGGGTTCGGTGTTCCTGACCTCAAGGCTTGCATGCGTGAGACCTTCATTATGAATGACGGGCAAGGCTGTAACTTTTTTTTTGTGGGTCATCGAACCGATACTCACTTATGTGGCTTAAATGCATATCAACGACGCGACAAGGCGCGCTTTAGACGACATCAACCTGTAGTATTGCCAAACCTAAAAAAAAAGAAAAAGAAGCCTGGTAACCAGGCCACAAGCCTTTAGTTAGGTAGACCTTGATGTGATATTTTTGGTCACCTCTCTATATTTCCTCCCAATTCACTCTCAGGATGCCGCCAAGGTCTACGTGGGCGGGAGAATGGCGCAAAATACCCTTAAAGCTAGCAGATCTAAGCATCGATACAACACTGCGCTGTGGTCAATCGTTTAGGTGGCGAAAGTTCGACAATGAATGGTAAGTCACGCATTTCCCTGACGCTATATTGAATGAAAAAAATTCTGACATTCATGGTCTGGTGCGTGAAGGGTATGCACGCTGAGAGGACGAGTGGTACGACTCAGACAGGATGAGACGGCTTTGTATTACCAGGCAGTCTGGCCTGCGCATAAACCTGTTCCAAAGGCCAACGAAGATGATACCGAGAAGCTCATTCGACATTACCTGAGCCTTAACGTAGACCTCCAGGCTCTGTACGGAGAGTGGTCAGCCGCTGACTCGCACTTTAAAAAGCTGGCGGAAAACTTTTGCGGCATTCGCATCTTGAGTCAGGACGCATGGGAAGCCCTCGTGAGCTTTATATGTAGCAGCAATAACAACATTTCTCGCATCTCCCAAATGGTAAGCGAAAGAAACCATACAGATGCCAAAAGTACACTCTCTAATAGTCTAGTAGGTGCAAAAGCTTTGCATGGAATATGGCCCGTTTGTGGCTAAGATTGGAGACGAAGTGTTCCATGATTTCCCCTCTGCAGAAGAAATGGCTGGGGAGGATGTTGAGGCTACTCTTCGCGCTCTTGGGTTTGGATATCGTGCCAGGTATCTGGCCGATACTGCCAAGAATGTAGCCAATAAGTCAAAGGACTGGCTAAATAATCTTCGAAACCCAGAGAATCCAAGCTATGGCTCTTCTATTGCCAATCCTAATGCCACCTACAAGCAAGCGCACAAGGAACTGTTGAAGCTCAAGGGCGTAGGCCCAAAAGTATCTGATTGTGTTTGCTTGATGGGGCTGTCCTGGGGCGAGGCAGTTCCAGTCGATACGCACGTATGGCAGATTGCAGTCCGTGACTACAACTTTGGCAAAGGTAAGCCCAAGGCCTTTGCTTTAAGCATGTACGAGCCAGTAGGGGATCTTTTCCGGGATTTATGGGGAAGCAAAGCTGGATGGGCCCACTCAGTTTTATTCACAGCAGACCTACGATCCTTTTCTACGCAGAAGGCAGCGCCGTCTTCCAAGACTACGGGCAAGAAAGAAGAAACCAAAGACGAACCAAACGAGGACAAAATGGAAGTCGAATACCAGCCTCGCAAAAGAAGAAATAGTACCGAACCTCCCGCAGCCAAGTCTATCAAAAAGTCCAAGCGAGAACTGGCAGCAAAGCACGTGGGCGCGTCTACGGTCAAAACCGAGGCCTGCGACGATACCAAGATTAAAGCTGAGGAGATGGATATTGATATGATGACGCCTGAGCCAGAACGCCCCACCAGGAGAAGTGCTCGGTTACGGGGGGTGAAGATGGAGGAATAGGGACAAAAGCAAGATACACCGCCATCTATGATCAGCACAAACAAACCGACCACTTAATCAAATCTACCACTGTCTTATAGCTGGGTAGTGAAGTGAACGATTATACATGAAAGTAACCCTGATTTGAGACATTTATCTGCAATGCATGTTCCGCTGCAGCGTCGTGCATCTAGTCGGTGTAACAATGGCCACAGTCTTTCGGTGAGTACACCGCGGTGACCGGCTAATATTCGCTTAGTTTGACGCGCTACCACTGTAATCTTGGTTATTTCCCACGCCAATTTCAGCTTCCCTGTATAATATTAACAAGCCCAAAATTTCTTCAGCCTTGTTCTCGCACAACATTACTGCCACAGCCTCGAGCGGATTCTACAGACCAGACCAGCATTCTTGTGCCGTTTTTTCTTCTCTCGCGACTCTCCCCCTTCGTTATGTGCAGCGGTCTCTCGCTGCTTTCCTATGTTTGAATCTGAAATGCAGGACTGGAACGCTTGAAGGACGAAAAACATCGATCCAGAACTGACGGCTTACTGCCCTCTCTACCTCTATTCCTCATATTCTCTCTCTCTATACCCAACCAACCAACCAACCAACCGTCCTCTACAGCCCGGCAGTCTGTTTCATCATGTCAGACTCTGACTTCGAGACTGTCCGCAAGCTGCAGGCTGAGCGCAATGCTACGGCCGCGGCCAAGAAGACTGGCTCTTCTCGCTTTGACCAAACTTCGCAGCGGGCCTCTACCAAGCAGAACCTTACGGAAGCTGGCGATTCTGAGCTGTACGATACCGGCGACAAATTTGCTGGATACAATACTTCTATTGCTGTCCTTGATGACGATGAGGAAATGGCCAATGCCGATTCTGATACTCGCCGAAATCTCACTGGTCAGTACACTGCATCTCGCGACATCATTGACGAGTTTGCACGTGGCGATGGTGTTGAGGAAGATGATATCTTGGCTGGAAAAGGCGAGCGCACTAACCGAATTGCCGACCGCGAAACCGACTACCAAAAGCGCCGATTCGACAGAGCCCTAACCCCCACTCGTGCGGATCCCTTTGCCGAGGGCAATGGCACAAATTACCGCGATGTCATGGAAGTTCGTGAGCTCGAGCGTGAAGAGGAGCGCATCCGCAAAGCCATTGAAGACAAGCAGCGGGAAACCGCCTTGAATGGCAATGGCAACGAAGAGCAGGCCACCCTAAAAGATGGACAAGGGGATGCTGTGAGAAAGCGCCGCCAGCGTTGGGACGTTGCTGAGCCCACTAAAACTACGGACTCAGCTACACCTGAAACTGATACCGCTGCCGCTGAAGCCAAACCTAAACGCTCCCGCTGGGATCAGGCGCCCGCTCCCGAAACCGCCCCGAAGAAGCGTTCCCGCTGGGATCAAGCACCCACTGCTGGTGGAGCTACCAGTACTATCACGCCCGATGTGGTTCCTGCGCCCGTACTCCCCACCGACATACGCAACCATGTTTACACTGATGAAGAACTAGATGCCATGCTTCCCGGCGAAGACCAGGGCTACAAGATTCTTGAACCTCCTCCCGGGTATGAACCAACTCGAGTGCCAACCCACAGAGCGCAACTTCCCCAGCCTGTCTCTGGCTTCACAATGCAAGACCCTGAGACTGTGCGTCTAAGCGGAAAGTCTATGCCAGCACAAATCCCTGGTGTCGGCGACTTGCAGTTCTTCAAACCCGAGGACATGGTGTACTTCGGAAAGCTGGCGGATGGCGCGGATGAAAATACACTCAGCGTAGACGAGCTCAAGGAAAGAAAAATCATGCGCCTCCTCCTCAAGGTCAAGAACGGCACTCCTCCAATGAGAAAGACGGCTCTTAGACAGCTTACCGATAATGCTCGTGTTCTCGGTGCGGGCCCTCTATTTGATCAGATTCTCCCCCTACTAATGGAGAAGACGCTTGAAGATCAAGAACGCCACTTGCTAGTCAAGGTTATCGATCGCATTCTATATAAGTTGGATGATATGGTTCGGCCATATGTTCACAAGATCCTCGTTGTCATTGAGCCCCTACTTATTGACCAAGATTACTACGCACGTGTAGAGGGCCGCGAGATCATCTCTAACCTATCCAAGGCTGCTGGTCTTGCCACCATGATTAGCACCATGAGACCAGATATTGATCATGTTGACGAGTACGTGCGAAACACCACCGCCAGAGCCTTTGCAGTTGTTGCTTCTGCCCTTGGCATCCCCGCACTGCTTCCATTCCTACGAGCTGTTTGTCGCAGCAAAAAGTCCTGGCAAGCTCGCCACACGGGCGTCAAAATCGTCCAGCAAATCCCTATTCTCATGGGCTGTGCCATCTTGCCTCACCTCAAGGGCCTTGTGGAGTGCATTGGCCCCAACCTAAACGACGACCAGACCAAGGTTCGTACTGTTACCAGTTTGGCCATTGCTGCTCTTGCCGAGGCAGCCAACCCATACGGTATCGAGAGCTTCGATGATATCCTCAACCCGCTGTGGACAGGTGCCCGCAAGCAACGTGGAAAGGGTTTGGCTGGCTTCTTGAAAGCTGTTGGCTACATCATTCCATTGATGGACGAAGAATATGCGAACTATTACACCAGCCAAATCATGGAGATTTTGCTGCGCGAGTTTTCATCCCCCGATGAAGAAATGAAGAAGGTTGTTCTAAAGGTGGTCTCACAATGTGCTAACACTGAGGGAGTCACTGCCGGATATCTCAAGGAGCATGTTCTTGACGAGTTCTTTAAGAGTTTCTGGGTCCGACGGATGGCTCTGGACAAGCGGAACTACCGCCAAGTTGTGGAGACAACAGTCGATATTGGCCAAAAGGTCGGCTCAGGTGAGATTCTAGAGCGTATTGTCGTCAATCTCAAGGACGAAAGCGAGCCGTACCGCAAGATGACGGTGGAAACGGTTGAAAAGGTGGTGGCTTCATTGGGTGCTGCTGATGTCGGCGAACGCCTGGAGGAGCGGCTCATTGATGGCATCCTGTATGCCTTTCAGGAACAGACCGTGGAAGACGTTGTCATGCTCAATGGATTTGGCTCTGTCGTTAATGCTCTTGGTATGCGCTGCAAGCCTTATATCCCACAAATTGTCAGTACGATCCTGTGGCGTCTTAACCATAAGTCGCCTACTGTCAGACAACAAGCTGCCGACCTCATTTCACGCATTGCCATGGTCATGAGGCAGTGCGGTGAAGACGCTCTAATGGGCAAGCTTGGTGTGGTCCTCTACGAGTACCTGGGTGAAGAATACCCCGAGGTTCTAGGCTCTATCCTTGGTGCACTACGGTCTATTGTCAACGTGGTGGGAATTACGCAAATGCAACCACCGATCCGCGACCTGCTACCCCGCCTAACACCCATCTTACGAAACCGCCACGAAAAGGTGCAGGAAAACACAATCGATCTTGTTGGTCGTATTGCAGACCGTGGCCCCGAGAGTGTCAACGCTCGCGAGTGGATGCGCATCTGCTTCGAGCTACTTGACATGCTTAAAGCCCACAAGAAGGGCATTCGCCGTGCAGCCAATAACACATTCGGTTTTATTGCCAAGGCCATTGGTCCTCAGGATGTGTTGGCCACTCTGCTGAACAACTTGCGCGTTCAGGAACGTCAGTCCCGAGTCAACACGGCAGTGGCTATTGCTATTGTCGCCGAAACCTGCGCGCCGTTCACCGTTCTACCAGCTCTAATGAACGAGTATCGCGTACCAGAGCTAAATGTGCAAAACGGTGTGCTCAAGTCTCTGTCTTTCCTGTTTGAGTACATTGGCGAGATGGCCAAGGACTACGTCTATGCTGTAACGCCGCTGCTAGAAGATGCGTTGATTGACCGCGACCAAGTACATCGTCAAACAGCAGCATCTGTTGTCAAGCACATTGCCCTTGGTGTCGTTGGTCTAGGCTGTGAAGATGCCATGGTGCATCTCCTCAATCTTCTATATCCCAACCTGTTTGAAACCAGTCCGCACGTCATTGACCGCATCATCGAGGCCATTGAAGCCATCCGCATGGCGATTGGCCCTGGGATGATGCTCAACTATGTCTGGGCGGGCCTGTTCCATCCCGCTCGCAAAGTACGGCAGCCGTACTGGCGGCTTTACAATGACGCGTATGTGTATGGCGCTGATGCCATGGTACCGTACTATCCAAATCTGGACGATGAAATTTTGGACCGGCCGGAGCTAGCCATCATCCTGTAAGCAAATAAAAGAAAGAGGGCGTGTTGATTTTTTATTTTATTTTTGTTTCCTGTCTCGCTTCTTTACTGGGACCGTTGGACTTGGCTTTCTATTCTTTATATCTTGTATTGAGTTTTCTTTTCTTCTTTTCGCTCCTTTTTGATGGCCTGGCGTTTGAGTTTCCGTCGTGTGTTGTCCTGCCTGTTGTTCTTGTGCCTTTCTGCCATAATGTCGGTGGTTGCTATTACTACATACATATTTTCATCATTCTTTTCTCGTTGCTGTTGATCTCCTCAAGATTTCTTTTGCTAGGATAATAAAAACCCAGATTATTTACCATGACACCTGTCTGGGCCTTTCCAATATTTACATTCTGTCAAGCTTGCGCGAGGCATAGAAACGCTACTTATTGATCTTGTGATTGCATCTCGATTGGATTGCATGACCAATGACACTTTGGTAACACAAAGATTCAAACTTGCTCCGTTACCATATAAGAACTTCACGGCGTCAGACAATCGAGACCGATACACAATATCAACAAACTTTACAGGGGCAAAACAAAGACCTGAGCTACCCGACGATCGCTTTGACACAGGGCCTAACGTCTGTTCACAAATCCCATTCCAAGCAATCCCACTGACAACCACCGCACGGCCCGGCATTGCTGGAACTGCGCTGTCTATAGAACGGCGAGGCAGTGCAAAGAGGTATCGAGATATAGGGGTTAAGACATGTGTGGAAGTGTTGTTTCAAGGGTCGGACTTTTTGTAGGCCAGGTCTTGGACAAGATGTTGTAGGACTTCTCAGGACGCGCCGTATCCATTCATTTGGTGATGGCCAATTCCTTTGCAGCGTTTCTCTAGGGAGAGCACAGGAGGGAGCCTTGCGGCAAGGCTTGATTTTGGGGGCAGATGGAAAGTGGAATGGGTGTCTTTTTTGGTTCTATCCCAAGCCCAATACTTGGACCTGCCCGTCTTGTATGTGTGCTGTTGCATTTTGCAAAGTTGCTAAAAGGCCATGTCTGATGACGATCGACATCTGACATGCCCTCGAAAAAAAGAAGAAAAAAAGCTCCGCCAAAGTTGCCCGCGACCCTCCTTCTACTTCTCGTTATTTTTCTACAACTGGAAAACTCGGAAGGCCTAATTGAGAAAAGACAGAGAGCCCGGCCTTCCACCTGCGAGGCACCCTGCTCGTATTGATCTTCTGAAGAGGTTGAGTTCGTGTATGTTTCTAGCAAAAAGCCCCTCTGATTCAAGGCCTATGAGGTGGAGGGAGAGAGCAGACAGGGGAGGGAGGGTGAAGCTTTTGAGAGAAAAGAAAAAACAGAAGACTGAGGAAGGCACGCTGAAATGTGGACCGCCGAGGCTCAAGATAGTATGCGAGGGAAGCTACCTGCAAGGCGTGTCCCTCGAGGACTCGAGGCAGACGGCCCAAACTAAGCAACTACGCAAAACAACGACGAAATGATGTCAGTCCCGCAGACTCCGTGAAGAGGAACGCTCAGAAACAAGATTATATGTACACATATATACATTATAGAAGGAGTAAACCACACCAAGGCGTAATTTTCAACAGAAAACTGTATACGGCAAAGAAAACAAAACACGCCCCCAACCTCAAGTGTTCCCAAGGCCAACCCAGAAGAAATAATATCATGATGTAGCAAAAATAGTAGAACGAGATAATCCAGAGTCCGCATGTACTTGACAAATGAGCAGAGGATGGGAGATGGAACGAAGCAGGAATTGAGTAATTAAGGAGTGTCGGAGTATAAGACTCGGGGATACTGAAAAGTTCCTCGAGGCCCAAGTTGGATTAACGAAAGAAGAACAAGAAACCGGAACCTTGCCGAAGAGTATCATATCAAGCCGTGAGCGCCATGCTAGTAGTAGATAAAGACAGACAGAAAGAGAAAAAAGAAATCAAGAAAAATAAGGGGAAGGAATTTGAAAATGTCGGTAACCACGCAGCAGCGATTGTCGTCGAGCTTCGACGAATGGAATAAACCGAAATGGACTTAGTCAAACAAGACTAGTTCGTCGAGTAGAAGTGAAGAAATAACAAAGAGCTCGTGTGCCAAAAATAATCGTGAAAACATCGCGACTAATTGTGCTTTTTACATAGAGTCATATCTAGGCAGGCCGGCCTTTGCAGCCTCTTTCTTCATGTGCGTCCGCTCGTGGCGGCGAGCATTTGACAGCACAGAGAAATAACGGTCGCAACCTTCTACAGAGCATCCGAAGGCTAATAAAAAAAAAAGTGTTAGCTAGACTGATAGAATGGATGCTGCAGGCACGACCCTTGAGTGAAACTTACGCTTCTCGCCTGTGTGGCTGCGGATATGGATGTCAACTGAGCTGGGTCGCGTGAAAGCATGCTGACAAATACGGCACTGATGCTTGCGCTGTGGCCCAGAGCGCTTCTTACTGCTGAACTGCCCCATAAGTTCTCTCAGAGAGCGCTGGTGGTTGGGTTCTACAGGAGAAGATGGCTGCTGCTGGGGTTGCCGCTGCTGGGGCTGCTGTTGGGCCTGTTGTCTTAGGGGCTGCATCATGCCAGCAGTGGAAGCTGCAGCTGAAGCGTGCTGCATACTGGCAGGGGGTACAGTGGAGAGGTTGTTGCCGGCCGCCCCCGCATTGGGGTCCAGCAGGCCGTAGTCTGCGGGTCCATGGGTGGAGTGAGGGCCAGCGTGGGCGGAGGCGTAGCTGGTTTGTGTTCTCGGAGTGAAAGCGTTGGAAGCCCCGTGGTCAAACTGGTAAAATCCAGGCGAGTGCACATTGCTGGCCGTCTGGTGCTGCTGTTGGTGCTGCTGAGCAGCGGCAGCAAGAGCCGATGGGTTCATCATGTTGGTGGAATCGTGGCTAAACGACCGGCCACCAGACGTTTGGCGAGGTGCAGACATGGAGCCACGCGCACTGTTGGGGCCGCTGCTTCCACCAAGTCCAAAATGGAGCGGCAGGCCAAGGGGAGACGCGGGCGACGCAAGCGTGTAGGTTGGACTGCTGGGAGACGCACTGCTGCTATAGGCGCTGTCGGTAAAGGTTGTGGGCGACATGCTAGGAGGTCTCCCAAAGCCCATCATCTCGTACGCTTGCGCATGAGCAGCTTGGGTAGCCTGGGAGGGGGCTTGGATTTGGGGCAGCTGGTGCGAATGAGAGTGCGGCAGGCTGTGTTGAGGGTGTTGCGAGTGAGTAGAATGCGTAGTGTTGGACGTAGTGTCATTGAGAAGGTTGTTGATGGTCGCAGTAGAGTTGGAGGAGGCCGAGGCCGGAGCCTGGTACATAGAGCCTGGGTAGTGGTGTGTACTGGTAGAAGCAGGAGTAGCATTGTTTGTCCACTGTGTCTGCGAAGAGTACTGCTGATGGTTGATGGTGTTGATAGGTGTCAACTGATTCAAAGAGTGAGATGTGGGCATGCTAGGACCAACACCTGAGGCTGAGCGCATTTGAACCGAGTCAAAGGTTGGTTGAGCGTGGAAGTCCATGGCTAGGAATATGACAGCGAAATATAAGACAGGCAGGTGAGGATTAGTTGACTGCAAATAAGTTTTGCAAGTCAGTCAGTGGAGGGTAGATAGAATCACTGAGAGGAGGGGTCAACCAGCCGGCAGCAACTAGCAGTGGGAAGGGAGAGAGAATAAAAGTAGAGTAATAGCAATGTGGTATCAGCAAAGTCCTGGTAATGGGGCAAGGCAAGAAAGAAGATGGTGATGTGCTGCAAGAATGTAATGAATGATGATCTGATGAACGAAGATAGTCGAGGAGAGTGAGGAACAAGACCCGTTCGTTTGGTAGGGAGCTGTTGTCCAGATATATACAACGGCAAAGAGAAATGGGGTTGACGCTGTATGGGACGTGGGCCAGCTCATAGCCCGGTCATGTATCTCTGCTGCATAATTAGTATGCGAGAGTACCTCGTAGCCTGCCAACAGCCAGCCCAGCACCACCTCTTCAAGCTGCGAGGTTTTGGTGGAATAACTAAAAGACTAAAAGACCCCGGTCCGTATCAGAATCTCTCTTTCTCTTGTATTCTCCTGGGATGCAATTTATCGAATTTACTGTGCTGGCGTGCAGTAAAGTGAGTTGTTGTGTTGTTGAAGGCAACCTTGCTTTGATCACACTGACCATCTAGTACGGGGGTGTGCGTATATATCCAGACTTGTCGATCAAATCGAGCTTAATTCAAGACCACGACCGGCCAGCATGCTCATCTTATGAATAACCATCTGTATTGCACATTACATTGCGTGCTGAGTGGGAATTATCTTGGATGGAGAGAGAGAGAGAGCGAGCGCGGACGTCCTCTGGCCCTGGCTCTCCTTGTTTGTGTCTGGCTGCATGTCCGCATGCCTGGCTTTTTTTCTTGTTTGTTTCTCTCTTCGCTCTCTCGCTCTTTCGTTGTCTACCATCCACACATGACACAGCGCCGTATTATTCTTTGGCTCGGTCCGGATCAAAACTGCCATGGCTTTCAAGTCAGATGGCCTGGTTGTGTTTGGGACGAAAAGACACGTTATTCAGGCTGCTTAGTTTATGCTGGCCACCCTTGGGTTTTTTCCCGTTATATTTTGTGCCATTATTACTTTTTTGCTCTAAACTATTATTCTATTTCGCATTGGTTTTTACAGCCAGACTCGGAAGCCCAAGAAACACGTCGTCACCCAACGCAAAAGGCAAGACATGCCAAGGAAACACTGCACAACAAGTCACCAGCGACCCTTGGAAAGAAAAGAAAATGGAAAAAATTGAAGAAAAAAAAAAGTAAACCGAAAGTAAAAGGGCCATCTCAGTCTCAGTTGCCCTCGAGCTTACTTGTTCTTCTTGTTTAGCCTAGAGGATTTCTTGTTGCGTACGTCCCAAGTCCTTCTGTTCCTCTCCTCCTCCTGCTTGCTTCTCCATTGCCTGTTCTCTTGCCCCCCCCCCCCCCCCCCC
>NETT01000398.1:1775-22740 GCA_003449175.1 Ceratocystis smalleyi
GGGGGGTGGCTTTGTCATCAACCCCATTTTTATCCGTGAACAGTCTTGAAGCCCAAGCAGCCAGCCACAGGAGAGCAAATAGCAATGCAGTCCTTCTTATGTCTTTGATTATTATGTTGGGGAAAAGCAAGATTCAAGGCAACGATAAATATATTCAACCCAAATCAAATCGACCCAAGGCAACGAATGAAAGATGGTAAGATTGAAAGAGTGTAGAGAGAGCAAGTTGGTTAGGCATGTGTATTGTCAATGACGTCATTATCAATCAAGAGACGGTACAACCCTAATACAAGCCAAGACCCCGAAAGTCATCCAACATCAACGTCTCTGCCACATGCATTTCAGTGCCTTTTTGGGCAGCGCAAGACATTCTGATATCCTGGAATCTTTTCACGTTGAAATTCTTCGGATTCAACATCATCTTATGCTGCCATAATGGCATCAAAAACCCCGTGTGCATTGGGTCGTCCGTCACCTTCAGCTTTTCGACTATTAGGCGCATGGCAGCCGCCATGAATCCCATCGTCAGCTCTTGGTGATCTTTGTACCAGTGTTCAAGATCTTCAATTACATGTATGCTAAGGCTACCGGAGTAGCTTAGGTGAAGCCATGGCGGATTATTTCCTTACTCGCCCCATAGCCCATCTTGTCCTGTTCGAGGGACGCTCGTTTAGGCCGGTATGGCTGGATTCGGCCTAAGAGCACTAATAACATTGACAAAGGAGGCATCATCATGATCGGTTTTGAGAGACACTGGTGCTCCATCTCGCAACATGGTGAGTGCCTGTCACTTTCGCACGCACTATAACCGCAGTGCCTGCACAGCTAGGCCCTTGAGCACTTTTTTGTTTTTGCGTCATGCCACCTGAAGCAGTGGGAACATGGCGTTGCGGATGTAAACGCAATGCTATCAAATGTATAGAATCTTTCATTGTTCAATGAGACGTAGGTGTCTAAGCGGAGGTTTTGATATGTGATAGTGTACGGGGTGAACTATACTATACGTCTACTGGATCTACTGTGTTCCTGCACTGCCTCGCCGGCTTCTATTCTCGGTTCGGTAATAAACCACAATACATTGCGCAGTTGTTTATGACTTTTTGGCCAAAAGACGAGTGGAGTTGAGCCTGGAGTCCGTCCCCAGCTGCCTGGAAACCTTTGTTGTTGTTTTATTTATTCTCTTCCTAGCTTGTGATTGAGTTTTCGAGACAAGAAACCTTTGTGGTTGCTGATATATTTATACTCTTCCTGGTGTGTGATCGGATCTTCGAGTCAGGAACCCTTTGTTGTTTTCGGTTTATTTATTCTCTACCCAACTCCCGATTGAGTCTTCGAGACAAGAAACCTTTGTGGTTGCTGATATATTTATACTCTTCCTGGTGTGTGATCGGATCTTCGAGTCAGGAACCCTTTGTTGTTTTCGGTTTATTTATTCTCTTCCCAACTCCCGATTGAGTTTTCGAGACAGAAGACCGTTGTTCCAGCGTCTGGGATCTTGACGATGGACGTCTTTTCGTTGCCGCGGGTCCTTGAGGTCATGTAAGCCCGGGAAACCCGTGTCTCCTGCGAGAAACAGTGCGCATTGAACCCCTCGCATACTTGCACGGCTCGGCCGCCTTCGTTCAGGTGGCGTTTGACCAGACCTATCAGGTAGACTGGCGTTCGTGTTTACTGTGTATGCTGCTTTGGTGCTTGCTCTAATGTAGCGCTTAATTTTGTCGCTATTTCGGCGAAAGGCGGAGTCTTGCTTCCGCTGGGCACGAAATTGGACATGTCGTACTGTCCTCGTGTTGATTGTTTATTGAGTAGTTTGTGTCTTCGTCGTTCTCTAAAATCTCTAGGATTGTCTAGAGCATTCCCCTTTTCCTAGATTCGTAAGAAGTCTTTTTCGTGGGTTCGTGATCGTGAAAATTGTGGTGGAAAAAGGGGCGAGTCAACGACGATGCTATCGCTATCCTCAAGGTTGGGTAATTGCGGCTTCAAAGCTCAAAAGCTCATTGTCAAAATCAATGACAGAGTCAAAGAAGAAAAAAATAATGAAAAACGGTTATCGGGGTCATAAACGTTGGCCACCATCAGCCTGAAAAAGAAAAGGTACCAGACCTCAAAGGTACCCCCCCGAGGGTTGTAGGAGGGAGAGTTGAAGACTGTGAGTTTATTGGCGCATTCGCTTATCACGAGTGTTAATCTATAGTTTTTAGATACCGAGTAACAAGCAACATTCTATTGCATAAATAGAGTGCAGTAATCCTCGCCTCCACCACACCTATGATATCAACTCTCGGTAAGAGGACAGTCCTCATAAATCTCTTCGGGCTCATCTACATCAACTACCTCATTGGCACCAGGGCTAGGAGCCCGGTATTTGTTGTTCACCTGCAGGAGCTGATTTACAAGATAATAGCTGGGGAAGTCCATGACAATAATACCAAAACAGTTGCCCATGTTGGAACCGGCGTATCGGCCGAGGAGTTCGTTTATCCCAGAGCCTCCAGTGCCACTAGCGGCAATGCTGATGGGACTAACGCCGGCACTGGCAGTGGTATAAGTGATGCGCAGCTTGTCATAGTCCTTGCAGCGACTCTTGTTGATATTGGTTTTGATGCCATCCCATTTCATGCCGACAAAAAGAGAGCCAGCAGAGAGCTTATGACTGTAGCTCGAGACGGTATTTGAGTTCCAAGAAATTCCATAAGGGACGGGCCAGGTAGTTTCATAGTCCTGCAGAATGACAACCTTGCCGCGAACCTCGCTAAGCCTAGGCATGACATTTTGACGATTGGGGTTTAAGTGGAAGATATACCGGGCGGCAGTATTGCCGAATGCGGACCCATGGGTAAGATGTCGCTCCATGGAGTTGCGGAAGGCTTTGGAGTCATCAAATATGCCGCCCTTTTGGATACGGAGGAAGATAGCCTCACCGGGGTGGGCATCGAGGAAATCAAACACAATAGCCAAGAGATTCTGTAGCTCGATGCCGGTGTCGAAAATGCCATGGTACACCTGCATGGTATTTTTGGTGTACCGACAGGTAATGTCAATGTATCGGATGCCACCAGTAAGCTGTTCCATCAGATACTCGTTTTGAGTTTGCACCAGACTGTTTGTGAGTTTGTAAGTCATGGAGTTGTGAGTTCCGGGGATGGTGAGATCTGTAAGTTTGGCATTATCGTCGAGCGTGGCCATCCAATCAGCGTTTTGGCCATTGGCGAGATCAAAGGACCACAAGTCATCGATGCCTTTATAAACGCCGGCGTAGGCGAAGGCCAGAGACGCCAAGGTTGCGAAGAGGGAGAGGCGCATATCAAAGGTGGATGCGCGGAAATACTGGGTAACCAACAATCCCACAGATCGACAACGGATGAAGCAATAGGAGGGTGCAAATCAACCAGTCGATGAGGAACAAAAGACAAGTAACTGAGCTTAACGACGGGCAACCCATGGTATTCATAGCTGGTTGGCAGCTTGAGTTAGTTGGCACATCTGCAGGCCAAAACCCAGAGGCGGGCCACGGTGGTGCCTATAGCCCCACGGTGTGCTTAAGAGGCTATGATCAATTGCGCTACGAACCGTGCGTGCATGCAAGCCATGGATGATAGACGTGCGTGAAATTCAGCAAAAGCCCAATCTTGTGAGGGGTTTAATATATCGGTACTAGATTGCCCGCATGGCAGCTGTTGCTCGATATTTGTGAGGCTGTAATAAGCCGCAACGTATTCATGAGCCCAGTCACGGTGGTAGTCTAGTTGAATCCAGAAGACATTCAGCGCAACGACTGCAAGCTGCGCTGCATGTTTAGGTTGACACTGATTGATGATTCCACTCTATAATCCTCGATCTCGCTAGGCTCTGCTCTTAGTAGCGACATAACATGCCTGCGTACCACGGCCCTCTCGTGGCGTTGAAAACCTTTGTGTCTTGTTTATACCAGCAGCTTGGGTGGCTTGCAGCCTTCTAGTGCCTCTTGCCAGCGACCAATTGCCACTGAAAGCACCACGATTAGACATTTTTCATCGGTTTGTCGACACCTCCTGGACAGAATGAAGCACGGGCAGCCTTGCATTTATGCCTGCAGAGCACCAACTACCCACACACTGGTCATAGCACGCAGCTAAACTGGGCGCGCATTTAAGAAATACAGGCTTGTTTTGTTATTTGAATTCCAAGTAATTTTTAACCACACGAATTTCTCCTTTTATCCTAGGCACGCTTGGCATATTTGCGTCATGAACCTGCTTGGGACTCTGTCGAATAGAAAGAGATCGGGCTCTCCGCACACTGTTGTGACATGTGTGTTTGTTGTAAAACAACATCGTAAGTAGTGGCGCGTCGGTGATACTCTATAATCCACCTTCCCAGCATTGAGCGAGGTTCTTGCGGCCTTTCATACTGCTACCATGGCGGAACAAACAGGGAGTCGGGCATGGCCATCTTGATCTAGAAAGTCTGGTCTCAGCGCTTGATGGGTAGTCACGCACGTCTACGTCTGCCGCGGACAAGGCTTAACGGTCGGCCCCTTGAGTTTTAAAGTTCCCAAAGAATGTGATAGAGGGTTAAGCTCAATGGGAATGCCTCAGGACGACGTTGAAAGGCACCAACGCAGCTATCTAGAGCCAGTTCTAGAGGTCACACGGTCTTCTTCTCGGAGAGTAAGAATGGCTATGCATGAGTCTGTCTATTGATTGCTAGGGTCGAAAACGCTGAACAGGCGAATGACATATTAAGCCGGTGCCAGAGGGCAAAAAGGACCGGACTACAGAGATAAAAGGAAATGGAAGTATGAGAAGAAGAGCAAGCATCAGATCCAGTGGACGTAGGTGCGCAAGTAGTGGCTGGATCGTCGAGAAGTGGTCGGCAAGGGAGGTCGACGCGACTAGTAGTTCGGCATTGTGGTGTCTGTGGCAGGCCTAGTCATAACGCCGAACAATACTCTGTTCTTCTCGATGGGCCATCTTCTGTGAATCAAGGATCGCCATGTCGAGATTGAATACCATTGTGCCGGCGATATAGCATATAATAGTGCACTTCGCATGTTCCCGCAGCCTCTCAGAGCCGTGATGTCAACTTATTCGTAAGTGCTTAAAGAGAAAGAAATATGTTACGCTCGTCATTGGGGTGAGGCATACGCAAGTCTTGAGAATTGATTGGTTGAATTGAAGAAAGTACAGTTGTGTTATTTCAAGTGCATCTACTTGCTTGGTGCACATGCTTATCGTGTGCTTTACTTTTTATCATGGTAGGGCAGCATTTCAACGCCATAAGACATGTCCTACTTTCAGGGCCAATGGGTGTGGCGGGATCTTGTTACTAATCCAGGCTAGGGGTCGCCTGATCGTCACCATCCTCATCATCATCACTTTCTACACAAGGAGGCCCGTTGTCGCCAACATCCTCAAGGGCAAGACATTCAATCCAGGTTGTAGGCCTACCGCCAAGGGGGTAATTGGGGAGTCCAGGGAGCCTATACTCGTTGTTGAGCACCAAGATCTCTGTAACAAGATGGTAGCCGGGGAAGTCCATGACAACGATGCCAAAGCAATCGCCCTCCCCAAACAAGAGGTATCGGCCCAAGTATTGGTTCATTCCGTAAGCAAACCCATTTTTAGCGGCAATGTTAATAGGCCGGACGCCAGCTCCAGCTGTAGTGTGCGTGATGCGCAGCTTGTCCATTTCTTCGGAACGACTCCTGCTGATGTAGGATCTAATGCCTTTCCATTTCATACGCAACAAGGCCGAGCTGAAAGCAACATTTTGTGTATAACTAGAGACAGTACGCGGGCTCCAGTCAATGCCGTAACGGCCCGGCGGGTTGGTCTTGAAGTCCTGCAAGATCAGAACCTTGCCACGGATCTCGCCGATAGTGGGAAAGGCAGCGTGACGGGCGTCGCTGGTGTAGATACGCCGGACGGCACGATCGCCCAATTCAGAGCCAGGGGCAAGGTGTGTTTCCATGGAGTTGAGGAAGGCTGGGGAATCACCAAGTTTGCCGCCTTGCTGGATACGGAGAATGACAGCTTCACGGGGCTGATCATCGAGGAAGTCAAACAGAGTGGTCAAGACGTCTTTGAGAGTGTATCCAGTATCAGCACTTCCACTGTAAACCGACATGTCATAGTCGGTATACCGGCAGGTAATGTCGATGTATCTGATGCCAGCAAGAAGCTGCTCGGCCAGAGGCTCGTTTTGGGTCTGCACAGAGCTTCGTCTCAGTTTGTGTGACATGGAACTGCGCGTTCCGGGGATAGACAGGTCGGTTAAGCGCACTTCATCCCGAATGGCTCCCATCCAGTTGGGGCGTTCTATGATGTTGAGATCAAAGGACCATGTGTCGTCGATACCGTCAAAGTATCCAGCGTGGCTGAAGGCTAGAGATGCCAGTGTCGCCAAAATAGACAAGCGCATGTTAATGAACGTTGGACAGACACAGATACCGATTAGAGACCGGCAGGGGATAAGGCAATGGGAGAGATGACAACTCGGGGAATGAAAATAAGGAGCTGCTTAGGGGACGTCTTATTGTATTAGTAGCTATGCTGTCCTTGAGCCTTGATATACCTACCTATACGATCGCCCTACCCCTAAAGTCGGAGACTACACAGATGGCACACCAGTGATATTCCGAGGTAGACGGGCGTGGTCGATCGGATATGCCAGAACGCTTTGAGCCAGGTTCCTTTGCTCGAGGGATCAGAAAACAGCCCAAATTTACGGTAGGCGAAAGGCCCTGAACCGGAAAGACTACCATCATATATCATTGTTTACTTGTCTACTTTTAAACGCAGCAAAGAATTCGCTAGTCTTTTTTTAGCATGAAGCGACCGGTTATAGTCAAAGCGTGACGGAATACAATGGCTTGTAGCAGTCCTTGCATGCCTGTTGATTCGCTCAAGCCCTGGAGCTCTTCCTCAACTTGCCGACAACCGCCATGCTAAAGAACATTTGGTTGCTGTTCCAGCACTCCCATCGTCCATCTTTCGGACCGTTGTTTGACCTGTTCCATCCTTGACACTGCAGGTTCTAGCTTGTTTTTGGCCGGCAATAATACGACGACATTATTGCCTTGCTTGCTGCTTGCACTTCTGCCTGGCTCATACATTCAAGGGACGTTTCTTGACCACATCCAGAGCCCGCGTTGCTTTATCTTGGTGATTCCAGTAGATGTATAATGCATTCAAATGAGATTCAAATGAGATTAAAATGACTTGGTTTCCCTTGTTGGAACCCTTGCGACATAGAGCGTGTCGACGTCTCGGAACCTGACGCAGTCAGTCTACTTGACTCTGACCGTGAAAACACAGTGCCTAGGGCTACCACAATACTGACTATGGAAGTGCTTGATCATTGGCAACTCCACAGCTTCCATTGCACGAGACAGATCGTATGGGTGTGCAAAAAGCAACAGAGTCCATCGCAAGTTATTGTGGGAGAGAAATTGACAGTCGAGAAATAATTGCATGATATCAGACAATGGAAGACGACCGGCGTAACCCTAGTAGCAGACCATACCCTAATATTCAAGTTTTCCACGCGTGAGTGAGAAGCTCCAGGGTGTGGCTTCACGTCAACCACGCCCTGCCGTGCATTTGGACCTATAATTGATGGCATCAAACGTTGACGACCTGTCATCTCAACGTCAATACTGCGGCAGCGTCGGGATCCCGGACGCCTCCGACGAGATGCCTCGATAAAGGTGCGTTTTGGGGCTGCAAGAAACCTCGATTGCTCTTGTGTGCCGTGGAACTGCGAGGCCGGCAATGTATAGGCTCGACAAATGCACATTGTTTCTTAAATCGCTCATGTATTTGTGCTCAGGGATCTTGAGATGGAAGGGCGACGTGCTATCGATCCCCTGGAGAAACCAGCCTGGCCGGAGTTTGATATACAAGGTTGATAGGTCGCACGTCGGCGTAGCTTGTTGCCGAGACACCCACCGCACAGCAACATACACCCCTATCGCGTCCTTCTCGTAGCAAGGAACAAGCCTACGTCTAGCATTTGTATAGTGCATCGTCTTGTGCCATGCTTAATGCATTCGGAACTTGAAACTCTAGCAGAACGACACAGGCAGCGTTGCTGCTGGTAGGAAATATGCCAACGAGCTGTGCACTTACCACTAGAATGTGCGCTTGGCCTGGGCCTACTACCATGATAAGCGACACGCATGTAAACATAGGCTTAGCTGCAGGGGCACGGGCAGATCGTATTTATTCATACTGTCTGGTGATATACCCTCTGACCAAGGCACACACGGGCCAAGTAAGGATGCAATGCAAAATTGCCGCTGTTGGGCACGGTATATTGGTATGTATCGTATGGTGAACTGTAAGTTCCTTTCATGTGGATTGCCTTTGGGGACCATCTTTTTCCTGTTTTCTTCGTGCTGAGGCTCTTGTTGTAGAATTGCGTGTATTGGCTGTTCTTCAGGAATATCCTCGGCCTGTCGGTAGCCTGTAGAATGGATTTCTCGTTCAAAATCGGTTATCATTGACGTGCATGATGAGCGAATGCACCCACCATCCATGCTAATGCACCTACAATCTACCCATCTCTCCTCGTCACATCGAATCGACTATTTGTCGATGAAGAAAAACAACGGAATCACAAAGAGGACTCTGCTGTTGTTCTCGCCCTTCGGGCCCTTGAAAACAGCCCGAGACGGGCTTTCGACCTGCTGCAAGATTGCGTCAGATGGATTATCATGCCTTCTGTCGCCAACAGAACGGCCAGAACGGCATCCGCTCAAGCACATCAAGCGCTATACAAGAGGCGGTGTCGAACAAGTGGTAAGGCCCACCATAACTCAAGGACATGCAAGAGTGTTGTTGCAAGACCTGGATATGCGAATGGCAGTTGGCTTGAGTCGGTCAAATGATGCGTTGTGCTTGTATGCTGTGTTTTGGCTTTTTGGTGCATCATATGCGGTAGTCAATAGACATTAGAAGCTATGCAGCTTCTTCCCCAGAAGTCTCAAGTACTGCCTGTCATGTTCTTGCATTACGGCCAAGCTTGCCCCAGATACCACAATGCCAAATCATTGGTCGCACTGGGCTTCTCCCATGACCACTTGTCGATTATTAGGCTGTGGCATGTGTATCTGCTGTTGTTTTGATCAATAATAATGCCATTGAGAGACTGGAGCAAGTGGGATGAATGAGACGCCATACAAAGGGCAGTGATACTGCTGTCCTTGCATTACTTCTCGAAGTTAACCAAGTGGTAGCCTTCGTGCTCGTCAAAGACCAGAAGGCAATAGTGACCTCGGGTCTTTGCGCGCCATGGAGTGCTTAAACCACTGAAGACCTGGCCTGTCGTATTGGTCCAATCCCCAGTGCGTTCTTGGTATCGCTGGACAAGGTGATATTGGCCCGCAGCCACAATAGGCGATGCGACCCACCGGCCTTCGGCATCGAACGCTTGCACGGTGGTGACCAATCGCCAGTTCCTAGCATACACTTATACTGCCTTTCTGCGCCCGAGACGGCCATTCCGACGCAGTCAAGCGTGTAGTCAAGCCCACCATAGGGCCAGTGTCGCCAAAGCTGTACATATCCATAAGCGCAATGCTCTACGTGCTGATTTTGCTGTTCGAGGCATCAGCTAACCGCGTATGGTGGCCCTATGCTCGCATTGGGTCTTCTAGTAGCCATATCTACGAATATCTAGTTGGTGTTTGATCAAGTTAGAAGCCTAGCCAGCGCTGACCAACAGCTGCCGCTTCACGGTCGGCGAGCAGGTTGTTAACCATCTCTCCAACGCCACGAAGTCGCAGAGAAGACTGTCGCGAATCTAGGTCAATAATGAACTAGACAATGATCTTTACTTGCAGATCAGATCCATCGGATAGGTTCCATGATTTAGAGACTTTGTCATGCCGAGATTGAATACCATTGTGCCAGAAATCCAACTTGAAAGAATTCCCTTTGCACTCCCTAGCAGCACGCCAGGACCTGCTTTTGAATTATCTGGTAGGACTTGAAAAATAAACAAGTGAATTAAATCTGTCATTCATATGAAGCATACGTAATGGCTGAGAGTAGATAGATTAGATGAACGAAAGTAGGGTTGGATGGTTTGGTGCGTGTACTTGCTTGGTGCACATGATCACCGTGTATTATATTTCATTCTTTGTAGATCAGCATTTCAACACCATAGAAAATACCCTACTTTCAAGATCAACAGAACCGACGGCATCTTGTTACTAGACCGGGCCAGGGATGACCCGATCATCATCAGCGCCACCATCGGAACATTCCAGATGGCTCCAAGTCAAAATATGACCAGGAAGGGACAGAACAATAAGATAGCTGACACACCTCAGGGAATCAAAATAAGGAGCTGGTTAGAGGACGTCATATTGTATGAGTAGCTATGTTGTCCCTCAGCCTCCATATTGGACCGTTTAATAATCTACTTTAAGATTTTGCAAAACATTTGCCTGCCTCTAAGCATCAAGTCATCACCATGTTAAGCTAGATGCAGCCAGGACGTAGTCAGATGCACTTGCTTATGCTCATACCAACGCTCATATGTCCGGTGGCTTTTACTTACGCCCTATAGCCTATTAGCTTGCTGTCATCTGCCTATGTCATGCAATATGTGTAGTCCCAGAACTCCTATCCTCTATCTCTTGCAACCTTGTTCGACATGATCCTCAACACTGTAGGTGCGTGGCATGGCCTGCTTTTGGTAGGCAACATTGCAGCAACTGTCATGTCTTACATGCTAGAGTCAATAGCAAAGTCCCATGCCGATAGGACGTAGACGCGATTGAAAAGCAGCAAGCAGACCTGAGAATACATGTTGGCTATAGACAGTCCGGATGTGCCGTAGTGTATTTCAACCATCCAGAGAACAGTCATTGACCCCAGAAAAGAGCGACGGCATTACAAGCACTGTCCTAGTCATTGGTTGCACTGATATACCCAAGAATCTACGTCGCAAAGCCACCTTGTATTAGTAACGATTGCCTTCTGAAGTGCTATTGATAACCACCAAGGAGCGAATTCCTGATTAGATCACACAAGCGGAAAGAAAGGAGCAGAATATCCGTAAGGTCTGGTAGCATTGCATCCGTTGCCGGCCCGGAGGGACTGCGACTGATGTGAGATTCGACGCCGGCCCCCCCACTTCAAGCCCACCGACAAGGTCCTAGGGGCGAGCTTGTGGCTGGAACTAGAAGGCATTACGTGAGTTCCAAGAGATACCGGGAGCAGGCCTAGAGCCCTCCAGAAAACGGACCCCCTCGCGGACTTCGCCTCAAGCAAGAATGGCAGTGCCATCAGCATTCCTGGGGTGGGCATGCGAGAAGGCTCTGTCTTCTGGCCCAAAGCCTAGGGCAGAGCTTGTTTGATCATGTCGAGAAAGATTGTAGAATTATGGAGTATGTCACCTTTGTTGATACGGAGGATGATGACTTCGCGAGCGATTATGAGGAAATGAAACCAGGTGGCTAGGACGTGGTATCATCAGTATCAAAGCGTCTATTGTAAGGCGTGGCTTGCTAGCCGGTGGTATCGGTGTATAAAACGCTGCCAATTAGCTACTTGACTCGAATCACGGTTTGGGTCGGCGTTGCATAGTGTCCAATCTTGTGTGTCATGGAGTTGCGAGCTCCAGGAACGGACTAGCCCGGCACACGCACCATCGTAGAGGGTTCTCGTCTGGACCAAGTGCGGGGGGCATTAGGATCAAAGGACCAGATGTCATTGCTACAGTTGGATTACATACGTTAGTTGAAGACCAAAGAGCTCAGTGCTGCGAACAGAGGAAACTTGGTATCAACAACAGACTTGAGCAAATATCACTCAAAAACAATTGAGGGACAAAAAGAAAGGAATCCAGTCTACGAGAAACCAAGGACATACTTGGCTTCTTGGACTGTGGACATCTTACCGCATCAGAGGTCGAGTTTTGACCCAACCTTGGTACGCCTTTTGCTCCAATATCTGAAGGCCGCAGGTAGCAGTGTTAATAGCCATTTCATAAATTTGCGCAGCTTGGTGAACCAAACTCCAGCTGGGGTGTAGAAGCTGGTGAGTTGGAATTTGAAGCCGGACAAGACGATACTCAAACTTGGAATAACCAAAAGGCCCAAGAACAAAACTATATTTTCCTTTTTTCAATACTTGTTATCTTGCAGGTCTTGTCAGTTAAAGTTCCTTGGCTATCTATACTTGTAATACTCCCGAAGTTACGGCCGGAGGCCAATGAAAAAGAAAAAGCTATAGCCAGCGGCCTTATATACAATGGCCATAGCTCAAACCCTTCAGTCTACAACGTTGCCAAGGTGTGCTCTCTGCCAAGAATAACCCTAGCCTCGACACCTTCATGGTGCATCTCTCCGTGTATTGCTGATTGTAGGACGATCGTTGAGGCTGTGGGAGTATGGATTGAATGTCTTTGTCCATCTGCAGTAGCTGTGATGGACAAATCTGCTGGCTTCATGTTGCGTGTGCTTATATTCAACGCAGGACTGACTACTACCAAACATGCTTTAGGCTAATCGGGCATCATTCATTTGCATGTAGATGGCAGGCTCATGGCGAGTGTCTCGGGTGTCGTGACGGCCTTCGGCCGGACCAAGCACTGGTCAGCTAGGCTAAGAGTCACGCTCTTTTGCAGCCTTGTGTATGGCGTCCTGTTTTCGCCATGCGTGGGTTTCGGGTGCTCCCAGCCTAGAAAGCTCATGATGCTATGTTTGCCAGGCGGGATAATCCAGCCCTTGGCCAACTGCCCGAGTTGCTTTTACTCGAGAACGTGGGTTTAAAGTCCGGCAGTGGAAGCAATTAGAGATCGCAGACACCTGCCACTAATTGTCGCTGAGCACCGAAGGGCTTGCCACACTACACTACACAAACAGGATGCAAAAAACGCAATGTCTGTCAAGCTAGTCGCAATGCCTACGGCCCGCTGAGCAGACTTCGTGACATGCACTCGCGAAGGGTAGAGGCGGCGCGGGGCTATGTTGATGCCACAGCCTATCTCCCGCAACGTGTATTGGATGACCACCAGGAAGGGCACTAGTCACGAAGTACCCACGGACGACCTGCCTGTCTAGATGTCTATCGAGGTAGCTAGGAGCAGTATCCAGGACACCACTAGCATCTTGTGAAGGCGACTGCATGGTGTACGGTGCAACCGTCGTGAAAATCGCAGCAGCTAATGTTACCGCATTCATTACCACCTCCAAGGTAAAGCAGAGGGCCCAAGATCTACCTAGCAATACACCAAGTGACGGGGCCGCAACATCGAGGAATAGGCAGTTTGGGCACAAGAATGCCTGTGGCGGCTTTGCGCGCGCATTCGGGATTTTCCCGCTATCTTCAAATCGAAACATGAACCGCCAATGGCCTCACTATCAGTAGCACTGTGGCTCGGGGGTATCGAGGCCAGCATTGGAAGGATGAAGAAGCCCATGCTAGCAGCAGTGGCCGGCGGATATTGTTGCAAGATAGCGTTATAGTCTAAAAAATACATCTTACAAGAGGGAAGAGGAGACAACAAGGCTCAATGGAGATATATTGATGGGCGACAAGAGGAACGTAGCATCTCTGTGGAGGGCAACGGCGCATGATGTTGGTGTAGTGCTCTCTCAATCCTTATCAGACACAAGCTGGCCGCCGCCATAAGCCCGATATTCTGTCTGTCTTCAGACGTTTCCATCCAGCAAGCCAAAAAAACTAGGCAGGGGGTGGTGGCATGGGTGTATTTCTATCGAGCCCTATCAGCACCGACTCTCGCCACCCAGGGCAAGAAGAACAAGAACTTCATGACATAGGCCAAGGCGTTCGCCCAAGCACCTACCATTCTCATGCTGCATATTGGCCCATCCTTGGGGGTCCAAGAGAAGTGAGCATCGACGAACACTTTTGTACTAACCAGCAGATGATGGCTGAGGGGTCCAATTACACCGAACGGCCTCCCTGTCCTGGGAAAACGCCCTCCGTGGATGAGAAGGTTCTGCTTCTTATTTTTGTCTGAGCGGGAGCGAGAGCCTACCGTCTGTCTCTAATCATGAACAACGATGAGAAATACAGCCGCATTCTGGCCAAAACAGGCGCTTAAGCCAGTCTACACAGTGTAAACTGGGCCTGCCGTATGATTCAAGAATTCATAGCCAAAAGAGAGCACGCGTATTTCACGCTCGCGATCCGAAAGTGCAAGCGAGGGAAGCGGGTATTAATCGCCTAATGTATATCGTTATATCAGCGGTAAATCATTCAATCGTAGTCCGCCACGGCTATCGTCGTCTCTGTCCGCTGTACGGCTTGGGGGTGGGGGGCATGGTTGGGACTACGGCAGCCTGGGCTATGGACTCTCTTATCCCCTTCGCTCTGTTTCGCTGGTGTCTGTCTGTAGCCCATGGGCCGTTGCACCGAGAAGTCGCAAGGTGCGAAGATGTGGCAAGGGCATTTCCGTGAGGGCGTCTGGCCCACGGCAGTATAAGGCGGAAACGCCAAGACTCGATGCAGGAGGCCAAGGAGCCCGAGGAGACCGACCCTTCAGTCTTCCACACACCACACTAGTGCGCACGAGGCAATCTACACACTCTCGTATCGGGACAAGTGGGTACATGGCGTACGGACTAGCAGTGTTAACACCAATCCCCTTCGTCCGGGGCTCTATCCGTCTGTGACGTCCCTGATATAGCACTGTTGTCTATATTCGCATCGGCCCAGCGCTGGCGTCCAGGCAATGCTACAAGGAGTGCTGGGGCACCGGCGTTGTCTCGCTGTTCCGACTGGGTATATGTACGTATTGGGACAGGTATCCGTTGGATACACGGACTCGGGGGGTCCGGACTTGACATGTCATAAACCAAAGCGAGCCCTCGTGGTTGGACTAGTGCAATCAATCAGCCATATCATGTGCCAGCCGAGCCAAAGCTTCGGCGGAAGGAACACCAAGGGAGGCGCGACCGAGAACAAAGCACTGCAATCACTATCGCCACCAGCGCGATCATTTCCTTTGGTCATGTTTATTGCCGTCAGGACAGTAGAAAGCCAGGACTGGGGACTTTGATGCCGCTCGACATGCAACCAGAGCTCCTGTGCAGCAGTGACACGCCGACTTGCCCGCCGCTCCACCCAACTACAGATAGAGACGCGTGGCGGGGTCAGAGAAGCGTCTGCGGCAGAGCCCGGCTACCAGCAGCTCATCCTTTGGCATTCCCACAGATGTATGCAGCCAACATACGAGCTAGCAGGCCGATATCAGCAGCAGCTGACATGCTCAACCGATTAGCGACTTACTCTACCCACGCTCGCTGTACTGGACACAAGCTGCCATGGCCCAGTGAATGCCTATACATCCTCTCTTCCCACAGGCCTGGCTGCCTCGAGCGAGAGGACATATCTCCCCTTCCTCGTGATTACGTGATTTCAGCAGATCTGCATGTGCTCAAACCCCCCTTACCCGTCCAGGCTTCTGTTCGTAGTTGGGCTTTAGCCGTTTTTTGTGGGTCTTCGAACTCCAGGTGTAAGTCGCTCCAGATCTAGTGCATGTGCCCAGTGCGCCACACAGTATGTCATGGCTTATATGCACTGTACGCACGCCGACTCAGATCACGAATACCAGTTTATTCATTGCTGTATTCTGACAGCCAGCCCAAAGGTGGTCAGATCAGGCCCAGCAGAAGCCCGTGTCTTCGATACGCTTCAAGTTGCCTAAGTGTGCGAGTTGTTGTCAACTACTGCCGGTCCAGACTCGGCTAACTGACCACACACAGCCCAAGGTCAAGCAAGGGTGTGCCGCGATCATGCTCTTTTTAGGGTCTCTCGGAGGCTATTTCAATGTAAACCTCTCCCCTTGGTAGTAGCTTGGCTATACAGACAGACTATCACGAATGCAGCACGTGCACCAGGATTAGCTGGTTCGTAGCCTTAAGAAGCACATGGAACTGCGGGCTAAGCAATAGTATTTACGTGTTCATTGTATTTGACTCTATGGGATTTCTTCCTGCCAACAATTGATCGTTGGTCTAGCGGTCTTGGAATTGCCTTCCAGGGTCCTGTTGGGCGCCTGTCTATCGTGGCCTTAGGGGTCGGGGCAACGATAACGTGCTTGGAGATTCTGGAGCTCTTCCTCTTTGGCGTATCTCGCGTTTTACCCATGTTCCTTCGCTTTTGTTTCTCAGCGGTAGCCTTATGCATTGTAAGGCAGGTGTAGCTTGGCTCGGCAAAGGCTTGGCCTATTTACCTGAATGTCTTTCTTGTTACAGACGGTTGATTGCCATCCCTAGTCTCAGAATGTTTTGGAACCAATGGCAAGGCGAGTATTTCAACGAACTGCGGCAGAGTCAAGACCATGGGTCTTGGCCGTAGCTGAGGGACCAGTGTTGGCTGCAGCAGAGCCGTCATGTTCAGCTTCAGAAAAGTCCTCATCGTTGGCTGAAAAAAAGCCGTCGCCGTTGAGTGAAACAAAGTCATCGTCGCTGACTGTAGACTGATCATCGCCGCTGGCTTCAGTAGCGTCATCCGCCTTGCCTATAGAAGAGTCACCGAAGCTGTCGGCAGTAGCGTCTTCGGAGTTGGCTATGACGGGCCCATCGGCCCCGGCTGTAGCTGATTCATCAAGGTTGTCTAGCGTAAAGCCATCGAACTTGCTTCTACCCGAATCTTCAAAGTCGACTGGCATAGAGCCGTCGATTTCGCTTGTAGTAGTAGAGCCACTGTAGGCGGTTGAAACGGAGCCGTCGGAAGGAAGCTTCAAGGATCCAGCACCGCGATAGGCGTCATTGAGCTTGAGCACATGCCCAACAAGATATTTGCCCGGGTAGTCCATGGCAATGATCCCAAGACAGGCTCTCCTGTTCCCCAAGAGGTAGCCACCAAGGCGGCTCTTCCTGGCCTTGTACAGAAACTTGCCGAGACGCTTGTTTATGCCACCTTCAATCCTTGCGCCGTAGCCTTCTCCCATGGGCTTAGAGGCAAGCGTAAAGGTAAACGCCGTGATGCGGAGCGTCTGGGAGCTTTTCAGGGCAAGCGCCAGGATGTAGGTTTTGATGATAGTCCATTTTGCAGGCAAGAAGTTCTGGCCGGCGCCAAACCGGAAGTACTTGCTGGAGACAGACGGGGAATTCCAGGGCAGGCCGTACTTCCCGTAGGTCTCAGTCTCAAAGTCTTGCAAGATAAAAACCTTGCCGCGAACCTCACCAAGAGTAGGAATAGTGTTGACCCCGCCGTACTTGGAATAGAGGCGCTGGCCAGCACGCCGGCCAAGATCAGTTCGAGGGTCCAAGTATCTACGAAACAGATCGGTGAAGGCCTCGGGAGGCTCCTTTGGATTGTCATTCTTTATACGCAGGATGACAGCCTCGCGGGGGTGCCGATCGAGGAAGCCGAAAATAGTGAGAAAGGCATTCCCAAGGCTGTATCCAGTAAATGTAGGGCCATGGTAAACCATAAGGTTGCCGTTGACAATCTTGCAGGAAATGTCGACATATCTGATACCGGCAGACAGTTGCCTGCCCAAGTGCACGTTTTGGGTTTGCATCATGCTGTTCTTGAGCTTGTCCGTCATTGAATTGTGAGTTCCAGGTATGGTTAGATTCGACAGAAGGACATTATCGTCGATGCCGTCCATCCAGTCAGCGTACCGGACTTGGTCGAGATCAAAGCACCAAAAGTCAACGTGACCATTGTACCTGGCAGCATAGCAAAAGGCCAGGAAGGCCAGTATTGCGAAGAGAGAGAAGCGCATATCGAGAGCAGAGTCAAGCAACTATAAGCATCAGTAGAGCCAAAAAGCGGCAATGGGTGGAAGAGGGAAAAGCAGACGGGGATCAAGGCCAGTTGATTGAGGGGGCAGAAAGAGCGAGAGCGAGAGAACAGGGCCAGAGCCGGTAGGTGGATAGATAGTTGGGGAAGAAAGGGCTGTAGATTCCTGGGGCGGCGGACATGGTATTGTATTAATAGTCGGGCCATGGCCAGGACTTAGTGCACTCGTCACGTCACCTTGCTTATATCTATAGGCCATCGATAGTCTTGATAATAGCCCAGTGATCCGTTCAACAAGTGTTCATCGGGTAAGCTGCAGTTATCGCAGCAACTAAGCCCGTGTACCTAATGGTTGCTCTCCCTGACTGAGGAAACACAAAATGCTTAACTTTGGGACAAGAGCTAGAGGATCCTTGAGCTTGGAGATATCACTGTTGGAGTGCCGGTCTCTCGGTTGCGGCCTGTTGCAGGCCATTCCCAAGCCTGTTGTCACGTAACGCCCTGACCCGCCATGGTTATGATGTGCCAAGTTAAAGTCGTAGGGCAAGTAGACGCAGCCAGATACAACAGCCCCCACCTATCGGTTCGTTGTTACAGCAAGCCCGCGACCACGTTGCTAAGCTCTGCTTCTAGCAAAGGAAAGCTCTCACTATGCCTCAGTATCTCTCTCTCTCTCTTTTGATATACACGTTGGTTCTTGGCATTGCACCAGTGTGAAATGTACAGCGCTAGACTTGGGAGCCATGGCACATGGGGCTTGGCGTGTTTGTTTTGGAGAAAATTGATATCAGTAACTTTTGGCATGATGCTTGCGCCTTTGCTGAAGCCAGGACCACCATGTGCAAGGCCGGGTTAATCAGATCCCTACCCCCTACCCCCTACCCCCTACTGTAGATGAAGCTGCGAGAAAATAGGCATCGATAGCCCTGCATTTATCCGACACGGACGGCGTGAATTTACGCTGTCGCTAGGGCAGACACACATACGCACGCACACGGGCCAGGTAAGCACAAGTTGCGAGGCGAGAATCCGTTGTAGGTGGTGTAGGTCAGGATGATAGATGGCTCTTTTTCTTCTTATTTCCTTCTTCTCTCCGCCGTCTAGAGCTTCTAGGCTGTAATATTTCGCCTGTTTTCTCCTAACTTGGACCCTTTCTACTTTATTCATGATCTTGGCTATGTCATAACACTCAGGCTGTCAGGCGAGCCCCGATCGCGCCGGAGAGATCGTCTGCCGCTACCGTTAGTCACAGCAATATGATCCTGTACCTGATCGAGCGGCGCTTAGTGCGAGATCTCTGCGTTTCTTGCGTTCTGGCCACGAGCACACTCTTCTGGGTCACCGACACGCCTTTTCTTCTTCTCTACGGAATGGTCGGATAGTCGTGGCCGGGAATAACAGCTTCTTGGCAGTTTCTCGCCACGAGAATCCGAGTTCGAAGACTGTCTTGGCGGACAGCCTGACACGGGAATGCGGGTCCAAAGACAGTAGACATTCTATGGAGGACTGACTGTAGGCTAGTGTGAGCATATGCAAGCCAGCATTGCTAAGCGGCGAAAGGCCGAATGAAAACACGGCCGAAGTTCAAGACACGCATCGTCCAGGAAGTCATGCGAAGAAGCCCTAATGGCACTGGATTTCGCTTGAGCAAGTTCATGAATGCTGCTATTTCATGGCCGCATAATAGTCATCCAGTCGCTGTAATGCTTGGCTACTCCGCGACCAGATATCCCTGCTTTTGATCATGAAGTTTTCCAAGCCTCCCCCCACCCGCCCAAGCACGAGAACATCAAGAAGCATTGATCCAGTGGAAGTCAAAACACCACCTTCAGCCTCTTATTCCACCAAGAAGATGCACGTGTTTTCAAATATGTATTTATTAGCTCGACACAGTCTTTGATAGAGAGAACCCTCTCACCAAAGGCTCGCGCAGGATCTTTCTAGAAGCCTATAGCAAACGTACATTTCCTTTCACATGTGTGTCCATAGTTATAGCTGCAATCAGTAGGCCCAACAGAAGGAGTCTCGAAGGAAGAAGGATGGGCCAAGACAGGACTGGTTGAGTCTTATGATCAAAACCGCCAGCCCTCGTCCCTATCCCACAGGGGGGGGGGGGGTCAAGACTGTTCCTTTGTTCCCCCGACCATTCAACGGATCACGACGGCTTGTTTTGAGAGTTCTAGACTTTCTCGACGTTCAACGACCTGCTGCAGTCGTCTGCTTCACCATACCCAGGGAGTCATGTTACACGCAATGGCCATGCCCACTAGTCAATTTCCATCATTTATGTACATGAGAAATTGACACATCATCTGCTTGGCAATGGCACGTCGTGTTAGCTATCTTCATGAGCTTTTGCTTTACCTTGACTACGACGCAAAGCAGTAACCTAGCCGCTTCCTCTCTTCCCTCTATTCAACGCCCGGTAGCTGCCTACCACAGCTTGTGCCCATCGCCATCTTGAATGGTTGCTCAATAGCCACTGTTCACGCGTGTGCGTAAATACAAACCATGCCATGCGGCTCTAGAAAGCCTGCAAGGCAAATTCCTAGCACGGCCCTCGCTAATGGAAGGGTTAGTGGCGATGCTAGAGACGCCGCTGCAGAAGACGGAACCCGAACAGCATGGCCGTCAACAGGGATGCCAGGAGACCAGTGTCTACAGCGCGGGAAGTCTCCAACGGTCGAGCAAGCTGAACGGGGTAGCCAGAGCGTGCTAGCCACGATAGCTTGTAGCGCCATCGCAGCGCCATCGCATGCCGCGATGCCATACTATGCAGCATTAGCTGCTATGGCAATGCCCAGTTCCGGCAGCATGGTTGCAATGCTTTCCCCCATCTTGCCCATTCACCCAGCGTCTGTTGGCCTGGCTCACATGGAAGGATCAATTGAAGGTGGCACTATTACAAACGGCGGAGTAGTTTGGGGGCAGAGATTTCAATATTACAGCGATAGACAAGCAAATATTGACGCGAGACAACGCCATATACTGGAGGGAGCGAGAAGAGGGGAGGGGTGATTGGGTAGAAGGATGCGGAATCTCTACAGCAGGGCTCCATCCATCTCCATCTAGCTGCTTTCTGACACACGGAGACCGCCACCATGAATGTCACTAACCCGCCCACGAAGTTTGAGTGAAGTTTTTTCTTGCCAAGCGAGAAACCAAGAAATTGACGTCATGGAGCTCCTATGCATACCCAAATGAAGGAAGAAAAGGCTTGGCCCGAGCACCCCCTCCCCCCCTCCCCC